>MNCI01009010.1:184812-227716 GCA_015680685.1 Gnetum montanum | reverse complement strand
ACTCATCTCTGATAATGGAACACATTTTACGGGTGCAACCTTTCGCAAATTGATGCAATGCTTAGGGGTTGAGCATAAATTGACCACACCTTACCACCCACAAGCTAATGGCCAAGCCAAGGTTACTAATCAGGAGATTAAAAGAATATTAACGAGAACAATTAGCAAATCTAGGCGAGACTAGAGCACGAAACTGAATGACGCTCTCTGGGCGTACCATTCAACTTGGAAGCTCCCTACAGGCTATTCTCCCTATGAGTTAGTGTACAGGAAACTACCCAAAGCTCCCTATACAGAATGAGCTCCGTACACTGTCCATGGCTTGCGACCTTCACCTGGACCTCGACCTAGCACAAAAACAATGGTTGGCAACTCTGAACATGCTAAACGAGAATAGATTGGTAGTACTATCATTAAATGAATTGCACAAGGCACATAGTAAACAACGTCATGACTTAAGAATTTGAAGGTTTAGGTACCAACCAGAGACAAGGTCCTTTACTGGAATCCCACACATGTACCACAGCGTACAAAATTTCAAACATTGTGGGAAGGACCCTATATTATTCATACAACCTTCTCCTCTAGAGCCATGATGATATACAAGCCTGACAGCCCAAATAAAAGGCTATTGGTTAATGTACAATAAACAAAACCTTTCCGTGAACCAAAAACAGCTAGTACAAATTACACCTCCGCTAGCGGGCAACCTCGCTCTCTATTTCAGATCTCCCTCTTGCAATTCAGTCATGGGGGAGATGGCCACCTATGCTAATCATTGGAGGCCCTCAGTTCTTTTTAAGTTTTTTTTACACGTTTTTGTTTTATAGGTTTTTGTTTTACACGTTTTTGTTTTACAAGTTTTTTTTTTTACATGTTTTTGTCTTACACATTTTTGTTTTACAAATTTATTTAACTTTTCTTGTTTTTATTTTTCAACATTGTTATACTTTTTCATTTGTGTGTGTGTGTGTGTGTGTGATCCATCCTATAAGTTTGTCACCCAATAAGTGTTCTTCATGATGGTATGAACTATTTTCATATTGATTGCTAATGTTTGGTTTTTACCTATAAGTCATGATGTTGATACTAAGGTATGTTTCTTTTGATATGGCAGGTAATGAGTTCACTTCATCCATCCATCCACTAGTTTCTATGGTCTCTCTCGGCTTGGAAATGTACAGTCTCTTTCTAAATAAGAACTTTAACTAATCGGTGATTGGGCATTTCTCAAACTAAAGAAGGACTCAAGGATTGAAAAGGGTGTGACTTCAAGGGAACTTGATGTATTTGTGTTGACCATTCTCTTGGGTGCTTGGATGTTTTCTTCTTGAGTTTTCTTGTCATTCCGATGTTACCCAATTATCGGAAACTAAACAAATAAAAATAAGAAGTCTTTGCATGGTGTGGTTCTCACGCATAAAAACACAAAACACAAAAAACAAAAAATAAAAAAAAAGAGAAGAAAGAAAAGTGAGAATTCAAAGCACACCCCTTAGACAAAATAATTCCTTGGGCTACAAGCACTGGTTATGGAACTAAAAATGTTCCCTCTAACTAAGGCCCTTCTCGCTTCCCATTCTCTTCTCCTTTGTTTTGTCAGAATGGTGGTGGCTCTTGGGCGAAAGCATTCTTGTTACTCAAGTTTATGAATTAGCCGAATGCATTGATGCGAAGTCACTGGAAGTGATTGGTTTGAGGCTGAACTTGGAATGGGATCTACTAAGTCACATTAATCATGAAACACACAAGGGGCTATACACCACCTTGTTCTTGAGACTCCATTCCATTCTCTGCTCTCCATTTTTCTCTCCATTATTTACCTCATTGCCGATTGTATCATTAGTGTATATTTTGGTTGATGCATTGTTTTCTTTTTGGTAAATTTTTGTGGTTAAGACTTTAACTCTTGTTCCAAATGACATTCCCAAAGCCTACGAACTCTTTGAATGTGGGTTTGTTAGGGCATTAAGGGCATGAGCCTGCTTTGGGGAGGACCCACTAACATTCCTATTTGGTGCATCAGTTAACTTCTTTTCCCTAACATTTTTTCAATCTATTCTATTTTGTTCATTTCCATCTTGACATCCATTTCATCGATGTCATAGTTGTCCCTTTTTATCTATCTTTCTTATTCCTTTTCTTTCTCCATTCTAACGCTACCGGAGGTTTGCGATTAGTCATGGGGGTATGGGGCCCGATTTTTTCAATTTTCTCCTAGCCCTGATTTTTTCGATTTTTTCCTAACCCCTACAGCTTCGATAATCATCATTAATACATCTCCAAATCCGCAACCAGCCATACCACAACCTAGCTAATGGACTTACACCAAAGCAAGGTATTAATTACATGATGATTCATTTACCCTTGCTAATATAAGATTGTGTTGTGTGTGCAGATGGCAATTATACAACAACGAACCTGATCTAGAAGGAACACTTGGAATGGAGCAGCGTTGAAGCAACTATGCAAGGAGCAAGATCGATGGTGCGCTTACCGATGGACAACAAAAGGCGCAATCTAGCGTTAGCAGCAGCAACACTTCTTTCTCTCTCTCTTTCTCAGCTGCCAAATGAGGCCTGATGTCAATGTAATAAGGTGTTCACCCTTGTTGTCATGAACACCAGTTTTGTTGTGTCTTGTAATGATGATCCATTCACATGTCATCCCATTAGTTTCATTTTGAGTCAATAATCCCATACCTTCCCGATATTATTGTAAGAAACTCGAGGACGAGTTTTCATTTAGTCATGGGGGTATGATGAGACGCGATATCGCATGGGCCGCAATATCACGTACACATCGCGATATCACGATGCATCGTCATATCTATAAATAAGAGGCGGCTCTCCCTTGTTTCATCATCTAGGCCTAAACCGTAGCGAAACTCTGGCAGTTTTTCCACTCCAGAGATAGATTAATTTCCATGTGCCCACAGTAGGAACTCCAGAGTGAACGGATCTTTATTCGAGCAGACATTGTACCTGAACACAAGTTTGTGTATGGTAATAAAGATGAGCTCCTTGGATAAACCTTGCAGTGCATGGAATAGGCTAATTAGGATTTTCTTTATTGTTATTTATTATTCGTTATTTACATGCTTTATTAGTTATTAAATCTTTATCAACCCTTCTCTCCTAGTTAAGTGCCTCAGTACGACCGCTTCGAGCACGTGCGTTACGTGTGGTGATCCCAGCAACAACTAGCATTTGGTAACCACAGTTGCATTGGTTCAAGGTGTGTACGGTAAGTGGGAATGGATGCTGACGCTAGGTTAATTTAGACTTAGTTAATTATTTAAAGTTAGAAATTAGTCTCTTCAACCCTTCAACTCAATAGCATAGGAGATAAAACACAAAAAAGCTATAAAAATCATATACCTCAAACTTAACCATACACCATGATAATTACAAGTAACTCTGGGAAGACAATGAAAAATTAACCTTAAGTGTTCCATGAGGCGTGTAGGCACTTAGTCTGCGGAGTTCGACCGGATCGCGCGTGTTACGCTTGTATTCGTATGGTTGAGTGTAGGGGTACCTCACCACTCATCAATTTCGAACTTATCACCATGATACCAATGAAAACATCACTACTTAATAAAAGAAAATAAGGAAGCACTTTTGATTAATTAATTCTTAAACATTGAGCTTGAGGAAATTTAGCCATTAGTTATAGAGGTGCCTTCAAGCATGTATAACATGTCTTTCTAACCCCATAGCCAATCCTAATCCTATTAGAGGAGTACCTTTAGGCATGGGTAACATGTCTTTCTAGTGTTACCTCAAAAATCATGTTCTTTTTATGAATTAATTAATTAGTGATTGTGCTTTTCTTACTAGAGAGCTACCTTTAAGCATGGATAACATGTCTTTCGACTAACATGGTAAGGTAATACTTATTCAAGAATACGTTTCCATTAAAAATTAGAATATGAGTAATGATATAAGCACATGAAGTAGTAAGACCCATAGAGAAAATCCAAAGAATTAGCAAATCCTCTTAATGTCACACCCTTTTCCATTCCCTCTTGGTCCTTCCCCCTGTATCAAGGCATAATGATCATGAGTTAATTTTAGTTTCATGTGAAAAGAATCATATTATTTTCATGATGAAGGCATCTTATTATAGAAGCTAGAGGGATGGATGATGTGGTCTCACTACTTTACATAATTATTTACCCACTCATCTTGACAGCAGAGGGCAAAATCCCAACACACAATGTTGATTTTGCATCATGATTGGTAACATTATTAACAAAAACATAGTAAATATCCACAAAGCATAAGGAAAATGACTAAAAAATAAAAAATATAAAGAAATTAAAAATAACAAGAAATTAAAAACATATTAAGAATTAAAAAAAATTGAAGAAATAAGAAAATATCTAAAATAGAAAAATGATTTAAAAATTGGAAAAAATGTGAAAAGTGCGCTTATCAATTCTTGATTCAAGATGGAACACCTCCTCCATAACAAAATGCATAGGCATGCAATCAAAAAATGGACCACACATTCCCTAATTTATACATCGTAGGTTTCCATTTACCATCTTTAGTTATTTATATTTTCACTTATTAGCCCATTTAACATTGATGATAATTAGGTTTCAATCATTTGAAGCACATATCTTGTTGGACTAGAAAGTATTTCCATTTAAGAGGATCTAGATATGTTTTCTTTTTGATGTTCTATTTTAGTTTTTAGGTCCTCTTGTTTAACACTGCCTTCTAGTGTGTAGTCAAGGTGTAGGATGTTCTTTTCTAAGTTCTTTGTTTGGTTCATTTTCTTAGGATAAGCACTAATAAGTATGTTGGATGTTTCCATGCATCTTTTGAATAGTTTGGTACTTTCATTTCCTAGTCACTGGGTGTTTTTTTACTTAGTGGCTATTATGTAGACCTACTTTTTTACACACACTTGTTCTTCAAGTTTTTTGTATTCTAGTATAGGGGTTATATTAATGCTTTGAACTTTCAACTTACAACTACACCCTTTATCATCATAAGTAATGCATGGAATTTTTTACTTCTTTATGATGTTACATTTAGTCTCCTTAAAATTCTTCAAGGAAATGTCTCAAATTTCTAACTTGGCATTAATTATGTTAATTCATACTCTTGCCATTATGATAGGAAATTCCCCCTTATTTTCCACAATGATCATGAGGAAATTTGTTGCATAAGATCACCTACCAACAATGGTTACCACATCATCAAATCTTCCCAAGGGAACAATGAAAAATTGATCTAAAATCTCTAACCTGATGTTATATTTCTAAGTAGCAATAGGTTCTAGGATTTGTACATTTTATGTGAGATTAAATTTACACCTAAACCTAGGTCTAATAGAGCTTTACATGTTAGATTTTTGGCAACCTACAAATAGATCAAGAAACTTTCTAGATTTTTCCTCTTTTTACAAAGAGATCCTACCTTAATCTATTCAATTACCATGTGAGTGAGCATGGAGTAGAAATGATTGTTAGCTTTTACAAAGGATTAGGAGGTGTTGTTTTTGTGAGGAAGGAAGTTGCACTGTGTGGACCTTGCATTGGTTCTGATGGGCTAGTGATTCTACTAATTTTATTCATAGGTGTGATAATTGTCCTATAGAAAATGTGTTTTAGAGAGTTGCGCTCAAAGCTACGAGCATTATCATCCACATGTATGTTTACAATGCGAGTGACATTCTTCTATTCAAGTTGTGGTGCTAATTCTTCCTGCATTATTGGTGGTGGCATATGTTAGAGAGGAGTATGAGAGTATTGAGAATATGAGGGATGGTGAGAGGAATAAGATGGTGATTCCATAGGAGATGTTGTGGGTTGATGGTATTTGAGAGGGTAGTAGTAGCGAGTTGAGGCATGGGTAGTGAAACCATTAGGAGAAATAGGTTATTGAACATAGTATCCATAAGTGTACAACTAGCAATAAGGGTATTACTAGTTTGGTGATGCAATTCTCCATGATTGTGGGTTTTACAACTATTGTTGATAGTATTCTTAACGTTGAGAAGAAGTTCCACTTGGACAGTATTGTTGGTTGTAAGATTGTATATAATTTCCTTGTAGATAAGACAATTTCATAGACATTTACTTTTCCATAAACTTAGGATTCAAAGCATAAGTTCTAGACTCTTATAAATGTATCATAATTGGGCAACAACCCTTTGGATGTTCATATTGACAAATGTCACATCCATCATCCTACTCTAAATCAAATTCTGCAATGTCTTTTACTACTATAGGTTTTCTTTGTTAATAATAAGTGTCCCTACCTATTTCCTTATTCTTTTATTTCTTCTTATCTTGATCTATTAATCCTACCTACTTTGCCATCTCCTTGATGATTTTCGAGTTGGTTGTAACTTTTCATCCATTAATTCCCACATCTTATATACCCTTCTTCTTTTTTAATATTGATTCCCACATCTTATAGACCTTGTTGCAATCTCAATGATGGGCTATTATATTAGCAATGTTTTGCATGAAATAATCTCATCAAGAGCTACCTCTTCTTCCTGATCATAAATATGAACCTCCTTCTTGTGAAGTGCTAAGTCCTACTAATATTCCTATGTGCTCTCCCTTTTGCATAGCTCTCATTCTTCTTTTACCTCCTATTCAATTAGCCTTTGTATCCAATGAGCTCTTAGTTCTAATAATCTTCCTTGGGCAAAGATTCCAAGTATCTCCCTCATTTTGTTATAAAGTCCATCTATGATGTGATGCAGTTGCTTTGTTTGAGAAAATTCATGACCTAGGCATTTTTTTGGTAAAAAATAGTATCTATCTAAGGTTGCATCAAGAGATTCATGGTTTTCTTACTTTCATCCTTGGATTTGCTTTCTCAGATTTGACATTATAGAGCAGGTTTGGTACTTCTTGTTGAAGAGCTGGAGCATCATGGACCACCAGTAAATTGAATCTGGTTCCAACAATCTATACCAATTTTCAACTTCTTCTATTAGTGTCTTTGGGAAGATCTTAAGCTTTTGCCAAATATTTTCAATATTTTACAAGGTGTAATAAGCCTTGTAAATGATGTTGTGGATTAGAATTGTAGCCTCCCTCAAATTTAGAAATGTTATTTATATCAAGTTATTTGATGTGGCTTTTCCTTTGATGCCTGTGGGGAATTCTTACTACCTCCTTGATTTGTATCATGCTTTAGTAGCCAACAAGGGCTCGACATTATCAAATATGTCATGGCCATAATTTCTATCTCTATTTGCCCAATTATGATGGTCTCATTTGTGCTCCTTTTTATGCCTTATATTTTATATTTGATATCTATTCCTATCTCCATCTCAACCTCTTAGTGAAGCTTTATCTCCATACCTACATTCATCTTTAGCAAAACTATACGATGAAGATGAAGAGGAAAATGATGAATTGGGAGAATCATCATGGCTCCTCTATCTTCTCCTATAGTCTCTTGGTTCATCTCTTCTGGGTTTGTTGAATGTCCTAGGTCTTGAGGTCCTCCTTATTATAGAACATATTCCATACCCTCTAGTATTGTGTATGATAGTTGAATGTAGTCTTTGATAATAAGTGCCTAAATGAGCATATGAGACCCTTACTTGCAATGGTTCACTCTAATTCTCTTCAATATAAAGCCTATCATTGTCCTTACTAGTGTTCTCATTGTGTGGTGAACTATCAGCCTATGTGAAGAAGTCATGTTTTCAGTTAATAATATGTATGTGAGTTAAAATATTAATTTTTTCTAATAGATAGATTGTTAATTCTTTTACAATGATTATTTATAATATAACTAATCTAGATCACTAGCAACATTCACAACAATAGCACCAATGATGAGCAACGAAGTAGGCCCCATACTCAACCATATAGATCACAAGTGTTCATGTGCAATCTAATCAAATTCCATGGATTGCAAATGAATGTTTTTCCACTTGAACTAGTCGTAGCTTTATCACACATGGTTTCGTCCAAAGTGAGGCATATGATTATGATGTTGTTAAGGCCTTAAACTAAACTAATAAATAATATAGAAATTGATTATTTAATCTAATTAAAATTAAAATTAAAATATTAACTAGTCTAAAGGCAATGAGTATCTATTCCCAACTTGTTGTACATGTCCTAAACTCATGTACCTAGTGTTGAGATCACCAAGCGTTATGCTACTAGGCAAACCAAGTGATAATGCTACTGGGATTATCAAGTGAATATATGTTTAAGCTTGAAACTAATCATGCTTATTCTCCCAAATATTAATGTTCATGAAAATATAAATATTAAGCTAAGTTGCATGGGAAATAAATTGCGCTAAAAATAAATTCTATTTGAAGTCAAAGTGTTGCAATCAATAGGAATCAATCTTGATTTTAATGTTGATTATGGATTGTGTCTAGGTACAATGCCACTTAAATAAGATGTACAATGAAAATCCACACTGTAGACACTTACTAATTGATTACTAAAACTACGAGAACAAGCTATAAAATTTTTGCTATATTAGTGACCAAAAACATTGTCAAATCATAGCCGGCGAACTATATTTATAAGTATTTTTTTTTTAACTACATCAACATAGACGCAGAGGCTTAGTTGACGAAGCCCTGGGAAAATTTGCACTTTTAGTATTTATCAATGTATTATTACAATGTTGTAAAACATATTTCTTTAGAAAAAATGACAAATCTCTAGTTACTTTTTATATGAGCTATTCAAGCTACCAATATTGGTTCTAGGGAATGATATAGAAGAAGTGCTTAACTTACATAACTATTGGACATATTAATTATAATTGGGATTTATTACTACTAATGTATTTTTCACAAGTTAATTTGTCTAAAAATTCCTTTAGTACTAATATAATAAAATTTTAGTTTTAATTTCAAAAAAATATTTAAACTAAAAATTAATATCTTTTTTTCACATAAAATCCAAGTCATAAGTTCAATTCCAGTGAGCAATGCTAAGTTACAATAAAAAAAAATTCTATAAAAGGAATTCTAAAAGTGATATAGTCTAATAGATCCAAGAGGGTCTTGATGGATATAAGTAAACATTCAGTTTCAAAACCCATGCATTATGGAAATTCCACTTTAAAAGAAAAACTTATATATAATGAACTTAGCCTAGAGATTTATGAGACAACTATTTAAAAGAAGTTGTTAAATTGAAATTATAACTACTGTCAAACTTATCAGAACTAGTGTAGTTGGTGAAATGTATTTTGACATATTAAGATAGGTTATCAGATTCCAAAGTGCATCACTTATTCAAATATTTGTTATTCAAAATCAATGCTAAAAATTTTCAAAATTTTCATGTTGATATGTTTCTATACAAAAATTTTTGAAATAAAGAATCTCCCCTAAATTTTTCATCAAGATTATTTTGTCATTTTATAGTGCCTATGAGTAGTATGAGAAAGTATCATCGTCATTAACTAGTAAAAGATGGGTAATCAACTAACAAATGAATAGGTTTTATGCTTTATACCTTGCAAAGTTGCAAGTTCTAATAAAACCTAGCCCTCAAAAACACTTTCCTATCTATTATAAAATTTTTCCTTTTAAAATCTATTACTTCATTTATTGGGCTATCTTTATCAGTTATTAGCTATCACAATTATCAATTTAAACATAGAGCCAATAGAATATATTTTTTCAAGTATAGTAAGATATTGATTTTGAAGATATTGGTTTCAAGAGGAAAGACTGTATATGGTCCTTCAAATTATATAACCAATATAAAAATGCTATAGAGTATAGGTATAACATAATAGTGCCTTGAGCACAACTTGAAACTACAACATGTTGCACATAAAGCACATGCTGACAAGTTAAGTTATGCTTTCATTCACCATTTTATCAAAAACCCTTTATATTTTTAGTATATCAATATGTCACAATCTAAGGTTACTCAATTGTTATAGTCCTTAGAGGATTGGTTTTATCTACCAGTTAATATTCTTCCTTCACTACCATGTTGATTAATCTTATTTTAGAATCTATGACATGTCCATTCTATGTGCACTTTGGAATATAGTGTTTCAAAGTTTGTGCTTTCAGTCAATTCATGTTTGGTCTTCTTTGCAATTCATTGAGTTGTGATCTTTTTTAATGAAACAAACTCAGTAAAGTGTAAAAGGACAACTTAGAATTCAACTTCTGACTTGCAGGAAGTAATTGTCTACTAATTGTCCAATATCATGATTTGAAATCTTGATTTAAAAAAAGCCTAACAACTTGTCTTACCCACAAAAGCCTGAACAAAATAAAGAAAGATGTCGTGAGAGACAAAAGAAAGATCAAGAGACAATGAGACACAAGACAACTGATAAGTTGTTGTTAACGAAATGCATAATTGATTCCATTCTCAAGCACGAAAACAAGCAACAGTCAGTTAACATCAAAATGAATAGTATCTCAACAATCTACATCACCGCCTTAACCTATAGATTGCGAATTCAAATTCTACACCTTCCTATATCCTAAATAGCAAATTCCAAACACCAAAGTCGTATCCTCTATGATCACTTCTTTCTTCAAAGCCCCATACCCTATCCAAGCATACCCTATCCAAACATGTCTAGCATGCTAATGGAAATGGGAATCGTTATCAACCACTTCCACTTGCTCCCTACCCAAAACAAAAGCAACCCAACCTCCTCCCCTCCATACAACAAAAGAACTTATATCCACACCAGCATGTAACAACACTACACAACACAAGCATTTATGCATTTGTCTATCACAACCCCGCAAACCAACAAGAGAGCAGCCGAAAAATCAGGCCTGCGGGACCCACCTGCTAACCGTAGGCCTACACATACGGCCTGCGTATATACAGTCACCGTATATATACAACCCCACCAATGGAGAGGAGACAACGCAATAAATGCGCCCAGTAAATGGCCTCCGACATGGGCCCCACCGCTGCACGACAAAGCACAATGGGGCCCACCGTCGCCGTCACCGGAAAAATATTTTTTTTTCAAAAAAACCCCGAGATTCCGACAATGACGTCCTTCACCCACCGCACTTGGGCCCCACCCGCCGACATGGATGATGATGATGCCTTTGTCCATACACATAATCATCATCATGGCCATGAGCATGGGCATCGGCCACCATGTGTGGCTGTGGTGCTGCCGCTGCGCCCAGCATCATCATCTTCATCATGGCCATGCATGGTATGCCATGATGCTGTTGCGGTGGCTATCACATCACATCAAATCATCCGCCGCGCCAGCTCAGCAGATTTTCCAGACCAAGCGTGGGACCCCCGAAATCAAAGGTTCCAGGACCATCTCGCGGGGGAAAAAAAATTAATAATAATTATCGAAAACACGCGCGGCTGTTGTCCCCTCCTAACACGGCGTTAACATGTCTTTGGACCTTAATACAAGGGGATCATGAGACAGGTAGAATGTTTAGATTGTTTAATAGAATCAAATTATTAGGCTCTGAACTCGTGTGGAATTTCGGTCAAAAAGTTAGGTGCCTTTGTGTCACTTCATGGGGACTAAGGGTTATTCTTGGTTGTAGGACTCGATTCATGTTGCTTTTGTGGCCTGATTTGCATTTTATTGCCAAGACAGGCCCTTTTCATGGGCCTAACTTGGTTGTTTTGGTAGGGTTTGGAGTGGCTTTAGCCCAATCATGGGATGGCAAAAAGATTAAGCTTGGGTTCATGGAATTGACACAATATTATTAACTTTTCCTTGCGGTGGTCTTTCATAGATCATGAGAGTTGATGATAGTGTCACCATCACTAACCCCCCCACGTGTGGCACCTAATGTGGGTTAGCAGCCTTATGTAAAGTAAGCTTGTTTGTTTGGATATGGGCGCCTTTCAAGCTTCATATCCAAGTGATCATGACACATACGCGCATTTGGTCACTCATATGGTGAGAAGCAACGAGGATAGAGTCATTTCAAACTTCCCAAGATCATTTGGGAGAGGGTCCACCATCTGTTCTCTTTGGTTTGGACTCTTGCCACCCGACAAATTAGGTATCCAAACCCATGACCAAGTTAATCCTACTTTTAATTTCTCTATTTCTATGAAAGGTAGAAACCCCACTTCCATTGGCTTACTTCTACTAAAGACTAGACTTTTCCTTGTCTTGATCCCCTCCCACCTCAATTCATTCACTTCGTGTGGGGATGAGTATTTTTAGAGTTTATTTTAAAGATTAATTCAGCTCCGATGGTTTGGAAATTTAGGAATGCATTTCTTATCTTACTTTGACTTGACATGTACCTAACTTAAGAGCCAATAAGGTTAGGCCAAAGTTCTGATTTTTGAATCGCCCAAACTCATTAACTCAAAAGAACCCAATAGAATTTACTTAAAGAAAAGTAGAAGATACATAAAATTAAATTAAAAAAAAAAGCATATGCTTCTTTATATGATATGATGAAATCAAAATATTTTTTAACAATATTTACCTTAAGACATATAATCATATTAGAATGTTATAATTCAACATTGCTCACCAAAATTGAACTGATAACTTGAAGTTACGAAATTAAAAGTCTTGCCAATATGTTTCTTTATAAAATTAGGTTTACAAAATTTAAATGTTCATTTTCTCTTTTAAAAAGCATTTTTATAGTAATTAATGGCTTGAACCAAGGATATTTATGGTAAAGTGAAACCAACTTACACAAAAACATTTTGTAGCTATTATTACTATGACAATCAATGTATTTATAAATCCAAGAAGAGCTTCTAGTGGGGCCACAAATTTTCCTTTATTTCAAAAATGAAACATTATTAAAGTTATTTCTTGTTGGTGGTGTGTGGTGCCAAAACCTAAAACATTTTCTAAACAATATTTTCCCCTAAGACATATAGTCAAATTAATTTTATAGCTTAGCATTAGGTGTAATATACTGGTCAAGACACTAATCTCTTAGTTGAGAGGTTGTAGGTTCAATTCTTACCTGTGCTTATGAGTGTGGTAGCACATCTACATTACTATGTATACACTTTCTCTTTCTAGTTGTTTCAAAGTTTTTAAGTTGGCCTCATAAGTATGTTAACCTTTCTATGCTTTAGTCACATTTATTATGGTAGTATGCAACTGTTACTCTTGCCTTTCACAAATTTCAACATTCTTCCATAAGGATTTTGAAGTTATTACCAATTCAAAGTTGGGAGGATGTTGTGGGTGAATAAGGGATTGTGCAAGCAAAGGTTATTATTCATAAGTGTTATGCTCGTAGAAACTATCATCCCTTTCCATAGGCCATCCTTCCAATTGCTATAGCTCAACTCAAAGCACATGTATCATCTTTATGGGAATTGTAGGATAACTGGTTTTGGAAGAATGGTTCTTGTACTTCAAACTTAATAGTCTTCAAATGCTTGAGTAAGGTGCTTCCAAGAGAATATTATTTTCAATATTTGAATCACAAACAATGTATTAACTAAAGCTTTGATAAATGAAGGATCACTTTTTAAAAAATATGGAGTACTGGTTAGTAGCCTAAGATTAAAGTTTTCATATGGTCATTAGTTAACAATGGACTACCAATGGATGAAAGAATGTAATGGATTAGGCTTGACACTTCTCAAGGTGTTTTTTGTGATTTTTCAAATCTCTTTTACATTTTTTTTAATTGCCCAATGATAAAGCCTATGATAGCTCTTCTATTTTAATAGGCATTTCTTGTGTCATTGTTGTCTCCTATTCTTATTGATTAATTTTCAGCTACCATCTTGAGTCTTATAGAATTTTTTAGAATTTTTGAATTCTTTTCCTTATTTAGAAGAAACAAAATGAGCATCTCTTCAAAGGTCACCAAGATTCTCTTTCAACTAGTGTTGTTTTTTCTTTCATCCATCTCTCTCTTCAACTTTAACTTCTTAGCATTGGTGCATCTATTGTAATTAGAAATAAATTTCTTCTTCTTCTTCATTAGTGGCTTAATAGTTGAGAAGATATATTTTTTCTACTTCAATAAGATGCTACCTTTATTTTAAGTAGGTTATAATCTTATCCTTTATGAGCATGTAACAAATTACATTTATCTCTTGCTATTAAATTATTGATAGAGAATTTTGTAATTTTAATAAATTGATTTAAAGTTGTTGAGATATCCCAAAAACCTCATTATTTTATGAGTCTAAATACCTTCTAGTATTTTGGAAAGTTTTATCTCTTGTCCACATGATGTCCTTGATGTAACCTTCTTTTCCATTTTTTAATAAATTGATTTCAAGATTTTTGGGATTACCTTAACAACCCTTCCAAAAAATAAAAAACTCAACATTACCAACAAATTTGAACCCATAACTCAAAGCTTTTAAATCAAGAGTCATACCACTAGACTAGCACCAAATTACTTTTAATTTTAACACAACCTCTCCTTAAAATTATTTCTTGAACTCATATCCTCTTTTAGTGCTTGTTGCATATGTGTCATGTTGGCTATATGTCTTGGGATGTACTCATAGTAAAATTTTTCTAGTTTGATGCCTCCTCCTCTAAAAGTTATTTCTTAAACTCTTATGTTCTTTTAATGTTGGTTGCATATGTTTGAATAGAAGGTTTATAACTCAGTAGTTGCTATCAATGTTATATTTAAAAAAAAAAGTATTCTTTTTTACTAAAAGAACTAACATTTGATTTAACCACAAGCTCTTAAAGTCTTGATATTGATTATTCATCATTATCATCATCCTAGAGGTATCCCAATAACGTGGATTGACTACATGAGTTTTATTTCACTATTTACTTCTATAAATAGCTAAAGCTTAATTTATTTGCAATTTTTCAAACATGCTTTAATAATTCTTGTATCTTTTTTATCATCATTTTAGTAGATTTTTTTAGAATTACCAATATTTTTAAGAGGTTTATTATTCTTTTTTTTAATGGCCAAACCATGTACAATGTAATTCCTATGATAGATGTCTTTTCAATCCTTATTTTGTAACATTTAAAACCCATCTTAGTACTAATAACAATGAGGTATTAGCTTAGTGGTAAGAGTACTGGCTTGGTAACCCTAGGTCATAGATTTGATTCTACTAGGTAGCATTAAGTTATAAATTAAAAAAATTTCTTCAAAAGATTCTAAATCTAGTCCAATAGATCCAAGGGTTCTTAGTATATGTAAGTAAAAATTTCAATTTTAGTTTTATATTTCTACTACACTAATTTGTTGTTCATGCTACCTTTTTCAGAGCTTAACATTCAACAACATATAGTCTAGCAAGCTTGATCATCATCTTGTAGAATTTTTCTTTTAATTCTATCGAGATCATTTTATTACATACTACCTTGATGTTAATTATTGACCCTACACAATTGAATTACACAAATATTGGGGAGGGGGTGTTGAAACCTCGAAAGAATTGTAATATAGTTCAAATAGGACTTTCTAACTCAACATTGCCCACCAAAATCGAAGGCATGACTTGGAGCTTTCAAATCAAGAGTCTTACCACAAGGCTAACACCTCATATTGAATTACACAAATATTCTATGACTTGACTCAATCTAATCCAACCCAACTACATGTTGGGGTAGGATTTGATAAATATGATTCAATCTAAAATAGGATCAAGTTACGATTAGGTTAGATTTACCCTACCCAATCCAATTGCAAGTACTTAAGGTTATTGGTTAAAATTAATATGAAAATTGACCCTCTTGTAATTTTATTATTGTTATCATCATCATCATCTTAAGAGACCTAATATTTTTAATTTTTTTAAGTTGGAACTAAACCTCCAAACAATTACTTTTAGAGAGTATACCTAAGCCAACTCATAGGTATAATATAGCAATGTTTAAAGCAAAACTTGAACTCACAACTTAATTATTACATGCAAAGAAATAGGGTTACTAGTTAAAATATCAAAACAACATACTTAAAAGAATGTTTCATGATGCCATCACTTCATTGATGAATAAAAATTATCTTAAGCAAGTTTTAGTCATTCAGTTATGATTAGTTGTTATTTCAAATTTTGACTAAAAGTCATCAAATGTAATTTTAATGACAAGATGAAGGCCTTCCAATCTAAAGGTCAACTTGACATAGGCTTGTACCTTAAAACAACATGCATTATTATGTTGCATTTCTTTTTTTAAAAGTTTGTGTAGGTTTTAATAAGTTTTACAAAAGTAAAATCCACATCAAATGACACATCAAGGTGTTTTTATACCTAGCACTAGTTGTTGTAGTGCTCTGCAACATGGAATCCAAGGTAGTAACCATGTTGATGTTATGATATATCATGATAAAAAGAAACTTTACTTCTATAGTGTAGTCTAAAGACAAAAAGAAAACAATAAAACCTAACTATATTGGGCAATGCTCTTCTAAGGTAAAGGTCAACTTTCCATAGGCTTATACCTTAAAACTTCACACATGTTATTCCATTTTATTTTTTAAAAGTATTTTAGGTCTTAATAAGTTTTACAAAAGTGAAATCTACATCAAATAACTCATAAAAAGTACTTGCATCTAGTACTAGTAGTTGCAATTTCATGCAACATGGAATCCAAGGTAGTGACCATGTTGATGCCAATGATAATGAAAAGCCACAATAAAATTGTTTACTTCTCTAATTTCTCTTAATTTTATTCTAATTTCTCTAATTCTATGACAAGTAGAAACCCCACCCTCATTGGTTTACTTCTTGAAAACTCTAGCTTTTCCTTGTCTTGGTCCTTCTCCCCTCAATTCATTTCATTTACTATGTGTGGTTATAATTATATTTGAAGTCTTTTTTTAATGATCAATTAGTATAGATGAATAAAAGCGATGATGATGATTATGATGAATTACCTTTGGATGCAACACTTCCCATAGGTAGATTGTTTATGAATAATTTAAGGCAAATATTTCATGAAAGATATAAATTTATAAGTTTTATCACAATGTACACGCTATTCTATGTGGTTGGAAATTTCAAAATGTATCACTTATTTGAATTTTACTCAATATATACCTAACTCACCTAACTTGAGAGCCAATATGGCTAGGCCAAAGTTTAGATTTTTGAATTGAAAAGTTTAAATCAAGTTGAGCTAAACTTATAAACCCAAAAGAACCTAATAGAATGTAACCAAATAACAATAAAATATAGATGAAATTAAATTATATAAAAGAAAGCTAAGAATGTTCATAAATTATTTCCTTAACAATGAAGTGTTAGCCTAGTGGTAAGACTCTTGCTTTAGATGTTCCAAGTCATAGATTCAATTCTAGTAAGCAATGCTAAGTTATAAAGTTATAATTGAACTATATATCTACCTATGTTTCAATTATTTCAAGTTCCAACATTCCTATAAGTTAGTTCCTTATAAATTTTTGTTTACAAATTTAAATGTTCATTTGCTCATGTAAAGCATTTTTTGAATCGAGGAGATTTTATGGTAAAGAGAAACCAAATTTTAAAAAATACACTTTCTAAGTGATGTCGTATTATGTCAATCAAGGTATTTATAAATCTAAGAAGAGCTCCATTGGGACCACATAAATTTTTATTTATTTCAATAAAGAAATGCCATTAAAATTATTTCTTCTATCAATGAGAGCTATGTGACAAAGATTTGCAAACAAGAGGTTAACTTAATTAAAATAAATTCCAATTTTAAGATCCTCCTTGAATTTTCTATTTGTATAGTTATCCATAATGTAAAGAACTTTACTATTTTGCATCAATTTTAATGAGGTGATAACTTCGTAAATGTATTGATTTGTAACCAACAAGTTACAAGTTCAAATGACAACTAAGGCATTATGTGTCTTTTGGAAATGCCTCAATTTCTCCTTACTTTTTGTATTAACCATTTATAGTTTTAAGAGAAATTTTCTTTCTTTATGTGTTTATAAAAAATTCAAAGAATTAAAACTTTTTTTTTTTTTTGAAGCAGGGGATGGTTGGGGGGGTATGGGTTGGATAGGGAAGGGGAAAGGGAGAGGGGAAGGGGGAATGTTGTTAGAACCTAAAATAATTGTAATATTAGGGGATGTTGAAATCCAAAATGATTATAATAAAGGTAAAATCCAAGATATATAGTCCAATCAAAACTTTATAACTTAACACGCCCACCACAATCAAACCCATGACTTGGAGCTTTCAAATTAAGATTCTTACTACTAGGATAATACCTCATTGTTTTTATTCTTAAGGGTATGCATGTAAGACAAAAAGGTTATGTGTTTAATTCTAGTGGATAATGCAAAGTTATAAAGTTCTATTTGGACTGTATATCTTTGGTGTACCTATGTTTCAATTATTTCAAGTTCTAATCCCACCCCTAAAACTAGAATTACCATTTGAATTTTTACTTACATTGAAGGAGACCACTTAGATCTATCAAGCCAATTATAAAATTCCTTTTACAATTTTTTTAATGTACAACTTAGTGTTGCCCATTGGAATCAAATCTATGACCTGAGATTACCAAGCTCTTACCTCTTAAGTAAGAATATACTATAGTCTTCACTAATAATGCTTTCACACTAGGATGCATTATTAGATATTTTTTGAGAGAAAGTTTGGTCATTTATATAATAAGAGGGGTGAACCCTAAATCACTTATTACAACAACAATATTATCATGAAGGAAAGAAGATCCTCTAGTAAAATAGATGAATACCTAGACCATGAAGCCAACTAGGAACTAAACCATTAGAAGGATCATCCATCAACTATGGGGAGAGAGAATCCAAACCCTACTTCCAACCAACCAAAAAGTCCCACGCATTCCTATAGGGCCTTGAAACCAAAAGCCAAAAAATAGTCATGCATACCATCATAAAGACCATTTAAAATAGAGGGTATGCATATCCAAGAAAGTAGAAGAACATGCAATTTATGGGTGCCACATCAACTCATCTTGTAAGGAATCACAAGGGCTAAACATTGCCATCATGTGTTCATGGATGTTTTCCCATAATTGAAAGTTGGAAAATGCTTTTGAAATGCATTTATAAGGAGAGTTTAGGCACTTCATATGAAAAAGTGTAAGCATTTTGCTCGAGCCAATCTTCTAGGTGACCTCTACCCATAATGAAATCTCATGCAAGTATCTATGAATAATGGGCCCTTCTATAATCATTATCCAACACTAATCCCATAAGATCCTAGTCTACATGCACATGAATTAATTGGCAACCTTTGTAAATAAACATTCCTTGAAAAGGTGTGTTGTAGTTTCAATCTCCTTATAGCAAAAGATACACCGAGAGGCTGTGGCAAAACCATAGTACTACAGTTTTTCTAAGTGAGTACTTCATGGTGAGCGAACATATTAACATGCTCTCCATTTTTTATTGTATTATCTATAAGTAATATTTGATGCCACTTATTTAAAAATATATTTAGAAAGGTAAATTTAAACATGCAAAGACTAAGATACAGTAAACCCACTTATACTAGGTACTCTTGGTGGAAGCATTTCTTATCTTGATTTGGAAAGGTAAACTTAAACATGCAAAATCAAAGATATAATGAACCCAATCATGGTGTGTATTTGTAATGAAAGCATTTCTTATCTGCTATAAGAGGAGAGGTTATTGCTTTTGGAAGTAGAAAGGTTTTGGTTTTTTAAAGCTCAAACTAAAGCTCATAAAATATAGAAAAGCTAGTAGAAAGCTCATTGAACAAATAGGAAATAAGAATATGGTAAAAACAAACCAATGAAAATAAAAGAGTTTTTCATATGCAACAATACTTTCCCTCATTTTATAAAGTTTTGTGTTTGATGTCTTCATATTTTTTCATGAAGAATTTACCTTCTATCATCTAGCACAATTATTAGGTCAAACATGTAGAACCAATATATAGAACCAACAAGGTGGATATTATTTCTATCAAGGATTTTGAGTATGAAAATGTATTATTAGAGAGATTTGATTATGTATGTGATCAATTCAACAAAAATCTCTCTAAAGTTTTAAATATAAATTCCAATTATTACAACCATGAAAAAAAAACTTTGCCAATGCCGGTCCCAAGCTTGGATACAAAAGGAGGAGAGTTAGTGTCAGGTTGGCAGTTGACTGTAAAACCTTGTTAAATCTCATAGATAAGTTTCTTTTTCAAATTTTCTAGATGCTAAGGCATTCCCCAAATGCAATGCACAACAATCACATGATTAAAGAAAATTTGAATAAACTACAAATAAACAAAGATCTAGCTTTTCATCAGAGGCAAATGGCAAAAAAGAACTCATGTAGCCAACCCTATTTTGTTAAGACAAGGCTATGATAATGATGATGATTATGATGATTGAGAAACCATAGAAAAAATGAAAGAAAATTAGCTTATACTTGATAATTATTTATTTCACAACTTTTATATAGAAAATGATGGTCACCATTTCATCAATACATAACTTCTAGTTTAATATTTACGGCACCAATTTGTAGAAAGAAAATTCATAATTTTACTTGTAGAATAGAATAGAAAATACCACTCAAATTTACCATGCATATTTACTCTTTCTAGCACTCCCCCTCAAGTTGAAATGAGTATATGTTAATATAGCCAAAATTAGAATAATATCTTATGAAATTAAGCATGGTAAAAATATTTGCTAATTGCTAAGTAGTCTTTGCTAGGAACATATAAAGTGGAGATTATTTTTAATTAGATCTTTTTCTATATAAAATGATAATTTATTTCAAAATGTTTAATTATTTTGGAAAATACAAAATTTTAAAAATCTCTCTATCTCCAAGTTTGATGTTTAAAAGCTAAAATTCCCATTGTAATTGGAGAGGGGATTTCCTCAATAAGATATATATTCTTACATGTTTAGTTCTACATGAGAATTTACTTAGTACAATTATTTGTCTTCATCATTAATTGATGTTAGTTTATTCATAAGTCAAAAATCTCAGTTAAGATCTAATGTTAGTTTATTCTTAAGTGGAAAATGTAAGGTCAGATACATTACTGGAATGAAGAATGTTCCAAGTCAATTCAATATTAATTATAAAGAATGGCTATTTAAAAATCATCTTGTAATGTCTTGTCTTTTAGTTCTATGGATTTAGAAGTTCTTGGTTTTTAACCACCCACTGAAACTATATATAATATGGTAAGAGATTTGTAAAGTGAAGAGAAATTACTGCCAAGGTTTAGCACTAAGATTTATTCTTTCCAACAACAATAAACATACTATCGAATGTAATTTTTTTTATAAATTCCTTATTCTACCTTTGCTTTGTTGCTTTCTTGAATAATTAGAGCTCTCTTGTTTTGTTTCGTTGATTATTCATTGCTTTCCGTGTATTAATTTAATGCACTAAACATTTAGTGACTTCCAACACCTGCACGTTCTTTTCCTGCTCAGCCTTTTGTAAAACATCATACTTGGAAACTTCCGGGAACAAATTAACGAGCCTTATGAAAAATGAATTGTTTTTTTGTTTAAAATGGTTGTGGGCATGATCAACTTCACCATAAAGCATATGAATGCATACGAAATTTGAATGCTAGTAGAGTTGTAAAAATTGAAACCGAGAGTACCAACTTGTGCAAGAAGGATAGTATTATACATCTAAGTTTATAAAATCTTTTGTTGTTTTTTAACCACAACGGTTTAAAATTGGTTAGTGAACAATAAAAGTAATTGGCATACAATTTTTGTCTCTTTTGCTTAGTTCTTTTGCGCATGGTCTTAAAATTGACCACGTGTACATATGCCTTTTTGTCTTACATGCATGCCGTTATGTCAGAAAGAAGATGCCCACAAAGGACGATGTATAATTGATATGGAACGCTACCTCTGAAATAAGTTAAAGCACAGATAAAACATCAAACGGTTAGCTTTAATAAGAACATAGGTTCTTCCCGTAACATTCCAAAGTGCATGGACTACCAAGAAGGTTTTTCCCCATGTTGCTATTTAAATGAGGGTAGATTTTGGAAATCCATTTGCAAACAAGAGCACATGTACATCCCCAATGCAGGGTTAGGCAAGCATGCTAGCCTTGTCATGACATAGACATGTTTGGCAAAACTTAAATCATTGTGGGGTTTGCAAGCTTGGAAGCTACTGGCTTTGCAAGAAGAAGTTAAGCTAACTGTCACCTCCACTTTTGAAAATGCATTCACCTACCAAGACCCTAGAGTGAAGTTTAGGCCTCCCCTTCCATTCCCACACCCCATCCCACCCCACCACTGGAGCAAGTCCTTCCAGTCTCACAAACAAACACAAGCTCAAAATGCATGTACTTTCTTTTTACATATTCAAGATACCACATAAACTCACCCTCCTTGTGTGTGTGAAATCCTATATTGGATCTCAATGTTAAAACAAGATCGGATTCCTATGGGAGATTCATATCATATCATATCAATAATGTTCTCACCTAGGATAGCGATATGTATTCGTATAATTTACACCTTTGCATGAACATTTTTCCTAAGGTTTTAATAAGGCTGGTCTGGTGCCGAGCTGTCATTTATGGCAGCCTCGTTTTTTGTCATTACATGGCATGCCATGGTGGACCATGCATCATGCGTGGGCCATGATGATGATGATCCCACATCGCCATGCATGAGCATGTCACGCATGTGTGTGCATTTGGGCCAACATTAATAGAAGAGGCCTCAACCCTTTGAGCCACGTGGCACTCCGGGGCCTTTGACCCTGGAGTACCTTAGTGGTTTTTTTATTGGTTTACTATATGCATCCAAACATTTTTAATATTACTTTACACATATTCTAAAGCTGTACCCACGGGGCCTATGTTAATGCCTTGTTTTTTAGTTGGGTGTATAAAGTCTTGCTAGGAGATATGGACACTTTGCCATTTATTTCATTGCTGGTTGGAGCCTTGCAAGGGTTGGGGTAGGGCTTGTCTCTGGGTGGTCCTTATGTTAACAATGTGAAAGTGATTTAAAAAAGTGCTGCCTTGAGAGGGGTAGAGTGGGAGGGGGAAGAGATTTTTTTTTGTTTATTTTTGAGTTAAAGAGAGATGGTTGGTTGTTGGGCATGGTGTAGGGGAGCTGCATTTATGGGACTGTCTTTCTTTTTGAGAGGAATTATTTGGGTTCATGACATTAGTGCCTTTAGCAAGGCTGTTATTCTCTCTCTCTCTTTCTTTGAATAAATATGAGATAGCAACATGTATGTCATGATGTTGTGCAATTCCCCTAGACCAACTCAACAAACAAGAAGACAAACCACACACTATGGCACACACATACATCAAATTGCTTGTTGTACCCAACGTTTAGTAATAGTGTATATCCTCAAATTCTTCAAACAAGCCTCCATTGGATGACATAAGAATTGTAATTTTTATTCTTTTAGAAGATTTGCCTTTTGGGTTGTCTCCTCTTGGCCATTTACACGTCCATGTACATTCTCTTGCAAAGAGGCTCCTGATTATGGTCTGCCTTTTCTTTTTTTATGTTGCATGGTCTGTTGGAAATTCATTTCTTTTTGGGTTGGAGTTAATAGCACCAACTCTTACAACAAGGTCATGGTCAATACCAAATTTCAAATTGTGGGTGACGGCTGGCTCATTGGTGGAGCGCATGAGACCGTTCACATATAAGTGGTCAAAAAACTCGGATCTGTTCCTTGTTTTTAATTATTATTTTTATTTTTTTAATAGAAAAGGATAAAACAATTGAAATGATGTGTACATGTTGGGAATAGCAACACCAACGCCCATTTTCAAATTGCTGATATGGCATGCTGTCTTGTACTCAAGGTAGCAACTTCCTGTGCTCTACTTTGTCTTGGGTTTCTCTGCTATTCAAGATAGCAACTTGGCGAATGAACCCATGAAAGTCTGGTAGTTATATTGCTTGCAAATAATGATAGGTATGAAAAAAACATCCAGCAATCAAGTCGCTATCATCTTGCATTATTATTTTATACGGTTTTCGTCATTGCCCATTTTTTGCCCGCCCTAAAGCTTTACATCGATTGATCATTTTATAACCCATTCAACTTTTTGGGATTATAATAGCTAATTTCACTTCTCATCATTTCATAACTCATTCGACTTGTTGAGATGTTAATGCCTTTTCAAACTTTTGAAATGATGGGTATAATAAACCGTGTTGGACAATTTAGCAATTGCTTGTGACCTATGATGATTGCTTACGTATCAAACAGTTTGTGAATCTTCCTTAAAGTGGTTTCAACTTATTCTAATGGGAATATATTATTTAATTATTTTTAAATATTTTTGCCTTTTTTATCTAACTTTCTTTTCACGGCTTCTCTTACAAGTCAGCTTTTTAAAGCCTGATTTCCTACAACTCAACCCATTTTTTTCATTAGTTAAACAATGATAATATACATTAATGCAATTTCTATGAAAGTTGATATCCATTTCTATTTAAAGCATTTGAATTCCTACAATGCACAAAAAATATTTATAATATTTTAATTTATAAAAATATACAATTGAACCCAACATACATTATCATATCATATCGCATCAATGCAAATGTGCTTGTCCTTTTAACATAGGTATAAAAGAACTTCAATTATAACTCATACTCTTAACATATTGGTTGATATATGATGAATCATCAATTGGGATCCATCTCATCCACACTAAATGTTAAATTAAATCACTAAAAAATAACTTTTAAAAGGATAAACTATAACTAATATAAAACATTACTCTTCCTTTTCGATTACTCTCTAAAAGTACATGGCATTATCAAATTTATGCTCATTGTTACCTTTTTATAACTCATACACGAGAAACATTACTATTTATGAGACCTAGATAAATAACTCATTTTCATATAAATAATTAGTTGAATAATTTGAAATTATTTACAAACATACATTTTTTTTTCAAAAATTTTAAATTGAGTTCATGGGTTATGGGCATGTAGTAATTAAATGTTTTTGAATAACTAATTCAAAAAATATATATAAATTACTAACACTTTACGAAAGTGAATACAATGATGAAAGAAAAGTACACCTTCATAAATAGGGAATTGAAAACTAAGGAGCAATGATTTTAGTATATTTATCACTTGATAGTTAAAAGTAAGGCATTATAGCACTTTTAGAGTAATACAAATGACAAGAGGAAATTTTACCTGAAAATAAATAATAGTGATCTTAAAATCAACGTAGATTACTTAAGTGCCATTACCATTAATGTCCAAGGATATACATTAGTCAAATACACATCACATAATAAGTTAGTTAAAAAAGTTTATGAATGAAAATTCTATATGAAAAGTAATATGTAAATTGTATATAGATAACAAAATAAAGGATGAATACCATATCTTCCTCACTAACTCACACAAATGTGCAGAGTGTACCCTCAAGCTTAAGTGTGAACTAGTTTGTCATTGATGAGGTTGACCATTGATATGAACATTCACCTTTATAGATGTCATGCATGCACACCTCTACTGTAGTTTTCCTTTGATACAATTGTTTTTTGTCAAGCTAGTTTTAATGTAGGAAGTTGGTACTTTTGTTATACCTATTTTGTTGATGGACTTTTTGGGGATGGGTGTTTCACCTTTATTGGTAGGTTGTCATGTGGTTACTTGGCTTTCTTAGTAAAGGATAAGATGTATCCTTCAGTTTTGATTGTTTATTCCCTAGCCTTACGAGTTGCCATTCAATTTGACATGTACTTTTTTCTTTTACTCTTATTTAATATGAAACTAAAACTGAAATTTTTACTTGTGTCTACTTAGACTCATTGGATCTATTGGATCACTTTAAGAATTTCTATTATGGATTTTTTTTTTAAAATTTATAACTCACTATTACCTAGTAGAATCAAAGTTATGAACTAGGTTACTAGGCCAAGAACCTTAATGTTCTCTCCTTAAAAAAAAACATTTTCCACAAATAATTATGGATAAATTGTATACATTTTTCAAATATCTTGATTTGAAAATATTTTTAGATTATTAATATGAAGTATTCAAATGCTTTACCCAATGATGAGTCATGTTCTGGCAAGCTGCGACATTGGATACTTGATGTCGGAGCCTAGGACACAATGCTGAATATTTGATATCATGGGGTATACGCTAGCCTATAAATATAGCGCTTGGGCTCACAATTTTCAGGGAGTTTTGCATAGTTTTGCATAGAGTAGCAAGGCTCTTGCAGTTTGTTTTCTCTAGAGCATAGTTTTTGAGTAGGAGTCTAAGTGTATACGGATCTTTGTTTGAACACTGATGTACCTGAGCGTAGCAGTGTGATGGAAATAAAAATGAACCCTTTTAACAATTCTTATAGCACTGAGAATAGATTAATATTTCCTTTAATGCACTTTACTTTAATGCATATAAATTAACCAATTAATTTCCAGTTGTTAATGAATACAAGCATGACCATTTCAAGCATACATATAGTGCTTGGTAACCAAACAATGCTTAACATTTGGTAGCCCAGTAGCACTATATGTGTTCAGGATGTGTCCAAGAAAGTGGGACAGGTACTTGTGTTAGGTTAGCTAGGCAGTAAATGAATTAGATCTTAAATTGCTCTACTTTTCATTCTTGTTGTAGTCGAGTAAACTTATAAAACATAAAATGAGAAAAATCATGTACCTCAATTGCACTTAAACCATACCCTTGAGCTTCACAAGTGTAGTTGGGAACGTAACGAATGTTCTCAACGCCCATTTTACTTCCTAGAGGAGCTAGTGCACAAGAGAACTATCGGTCCACAGAATTCAACTAGATCACTTGTGAATGTCTTAGTGATTCGTATGGTTGGGAGTAGGGATACCTGGCCACTCATCACCCAATCTCCAAAGTGAATTTTAAGTCTTATTTCAACATTGTACATGCAAACATTTGAATATATAAATTGAAAAATAATCACTAAAACATTCATTAAAATGAAAAGAAAAATTGACATTCTAGATAGCATAAATTGACATGTATATTATAACTATATTTTGTTTTGAATACCAATTTATTTTTAACTTAATTGAGAAGACTAAAAATTTCATAGTATCTACAATATCACAGGAAACTTATTATAAACTAGAGAAGTTTTACAAATAACTTGATTAGTAACTTAGCTCATAGTTAATAACAAAAATATAAAATAAAGTTAAAAGTACTAGCTAACATTTATTATATTTGTATAGATGATAGCAAATCTATGCTTTTTATGAATGTTGAAAATTTTAACATTCGTTCATAAATTACAACTAGAAATTTACATGTAAGTTCTAAACCAATAGATATACTTGTAAAATAATAATAAATAACACCAAGTTTTTAATCTTACAACTATTAAATTTTTTTATAACAAAAATCTGAATTGAATAAGTAACTTAATTTCAAAATTTTTGAAAAGAAATATTGTAAACTTTTTATTAATCATATGAAAATAAGAATTATGTTATGGTAGTTATTCAACTTGTAACTAGGGGGGGTGTTGGAACCCAAAATAATTGTAATCTAGGGACACTCCATGATATATAGTTCAGTTAGAACTTTATAACTCAACATTGTCCACTTGAATTAAGGCCATGACTTGAGCTTTGAAATCAAGAGTCTTTACCACTAGGCTAACACCTCATTGTTCCTAGACCATGTGTTCCTCTATGATAAATGACCAACATAATATTTTTTTAGTAAAACTTAAATAATAACATAAGAAACACAACATATCTCAGTCATAACTCAAACTAGCTTATTAATTGAGCTATGCTATCATTCGTAGGGATTATGATAGGCGATAAGAATAGTATAGTCTCAAATAAATTCGAGCATGTATTATAGTATGTTCATACCTTTTTGTTGGTCATGGAAATTGAAAGTAAAAGTTCAAACTCTATTCTATTAGTAAAAGCACACATGCTATGTAGAAATTACACCTCTTTATCCAACTTTACCAAAATCCATTTGTTACATTTGAGTACACCTATCCACAAAAGTTTGCAATATCACTTAAGAGAAATGATGGTTTCAGAAGTTTTTATACTTAAGAAACAACATTAATTAATAATTAAAAAAATAAAGAATCCCTAGTTCTTAAAAGAAACTTGCAATGTTTATAAGAGCATAATAAAGAAAGAAATTGAAAGCATGATGAGCTTGACTTATTGCACAATAATTATATATTGCATAACTTGGTAAGATTGAACCTACGCTTGTACTTTGCAGGTCATAGTTGAATGGCGTGTTCAATTTTGGTCGTTGCATGACTATTAAAATTTCTGCTGTACAGTGCAAATCAGCTTAATAATTTATATGACTTTCAGTTATTGCAATGCTTGTAGGTTGCAATGCTTGTAGGTAAGCTGATTTGCTCACACTTTGTACTCTCGAGATAGTGGATGGAATCCCTGATCCCCCAAGTACGAACATCATGAACTATAGCACCAATTCAAGTAACAATTCAAGTAACAATTCATGAATTAAAGTTTTGCATGATCTCCAAACATGTCACTCAGGATAAAGGTTATAAAAATTTTCGATTTTCTATTTCCATAAATGAAATGGTGACATTGGTAACCGTAACGAAATCCATACAAACCATCTCAGAACTGGAGCGAAGTAATAATTACGGGAATAGTGAGATGGGATCTGCTTCCAACATGGAAATACGATACTTTTAACGTCTAATACGCATCCCAAAACAAGCACACGGAGCGTCGTACCACGAGGAAGAAATTATCAATAAAATACGCACACAAATTTCACCCAAACGCACGAAAGCAATTTATTTTCCCCGAGCGACAACACTTAACCGATTCGTCCGGGAAAAAAAAAAATCCAAAACAAATAAGTTAAAAAATACCGATACCAGCGCGGGGTTACCGAATTGGGGTCCCGGGCCCACAACGCGACCGGCGGAATTCACGGCGCCGGGCTGGCGCCGATGACGGGGACCACACGTGGCCGGTTGCCAACAGGGAGTCCAGCGTGGCAAAACGGGGACCGGCAATTGGCCTGACCGGTGAGGCACACGTGAGAGGGGGTCTGTAGGGTACGCAGGTGGCACCAGGAATGGGAATGTCGAACGCGCCACGTGGGTCGGGTCCACATTGCGGTGACCGGCTGCACCCGGTCACCCTACCCCGCGGTGAAACCTCGCCGGCCAGGCGGGCTTTTTAAGCGAGGGCAATATAATGGCAACACGTATACGCTTAACGAAAAAAAAATGAAGACGAAAGCTCTCGTCTTTCTTTTCGTTTCAGTTGTGCTTGGCTAGGCTCGGCTCGGCTCGGCTCGGCTCGGCTCGGTTCCGTTCAGTTCAGCGGAATTGCAGAAGGCATTTGTTGTTGTTGCGCTGCAGGGGTCCAGTCTTGAGCCATTCGCGATCGTTCCTTGATCATTGCGTTTTTGTGGTCCATTTTGCATTGCATTTTTGCCGTGATCGTTCGTCTGGTGTGTGTGTCTGTGGCTCGGCGTGTGTTTTTAGTTAGACTAAGTTTGCTTTGCTGGATCGGACGAGCTCTGCTGTGCTGTGCTTGGCTCCGGAAGCGGACGCTAAACCGAACGGATCTGCATCATCTCTTGCGAATTTAGAGCGGCCGCGCTTGAATTCGGTTTCTACCTGAGGTATTCCGTTTTGTTTTGTTGTTGTCTTGCTGTTGGTCTAGGAAGAAGCGGAGGAGTAGGAGTAGCAGCCGTGGTGTGTGTGAGAGTAGTAGTTTTTGTCGTTGCAGCGGTAGCTTGGTTCGTAGTTTTCATGGATGAAATGATGATGCGTGCTTAGCGTGTGCGTGTGTTGGACTCTTGTTGCTGTGCCGTTTTGGCAAAGGCGTTGTCCGGAGATTCTCGCATGATATTGATGCCTACGTCGGGCTTTGTACATTTCAATGCCGTCCTTGAGGCTCCGGTACAGATTCTAAGTTGTGGCTCTAAGACGAAATGCTTGCTTTCGGGATCAGAAATGCCGTCCGCTAGCTTTTAAGGAGTTTGTCATAGCGTTTCTTTTTGGTTTGGCAGGTAGTTTTTGCCCTCCGACCGCTTTAATGACGTTTCCGTGCTCCGTTGGGCGGAAACGGTGCGCGTTGTTGCTCGTTTGAGGTAAAGGTCCGGCCAAGCGAGGCACGGGAGAGTCAGTACTGTGTTACGTCTGTATGAGGTTTCTATTTGAATCGGTGATTTGCTGTGTTAATTGAGAGAGACGACAGCTTCCAAATGGTATAACTAGCTATCCGCGGCAAGAGGAAAGCTGGAGACTGTGTGTTGAAGAGCTGTCGCTTCCAATTGTGATTAAGATGAAAGCGCGAGCATTTGATTTGTTAAGTCACGACGGAAAGGAAAGCTTTTCCCGTTGAGCTTCTTTCGTCGTCGTCGTCGTGTTCCGAAAAGGCATCGGTTTCTGTCTTTCGGATTTCCTCTCGGGGGCATTGGTATCGTATCGGATTTTTGATTGTGAATAGGTGTTGCCGACCTTGATGTTGATGCTTTCGAAAAGTTGGAAATTTGGAACTAAAAAGTTGATGATAAGCAGTGATTTAGTTTAAGGAAGGGTTGATTAGTGTTATCATTAATGTACGTCGTTTTATTGCGGTCTCCGCTGAAGCTTCTGTGAGGTCCCCGCAGCTTTGTCGGATAAAAGATTCGGGGCTTTCGCGCTATAATTTGTGTGATTTCCATTGTCTTGCTTGAATATTAAGTCACTCGCTGCCAATTTGTGGCTTCGAATTGAATGCTGCTGGCGAGTTGCGTAGCCTTCATTTGTAGCTACTTCGCAGTAGTTCGTCGCTGGGCATCCGTGCTACTGTAGCTCCGAAGGCGGAATCTCATATTGAGGATAACGTTTTTAAGTTTCGTTGCTCTTCCAAAAAGATAATGAAACTGTTATAATAAAGCGTGCTTTTCTGGCGCAGAAGGACGTTCGTTAAGTTTGTGGTGCCTGGGCAGCATTTTGGGACAGCATCGAGGGCGGAACAGGTGCCTCTGAACTGCGTTATAGGAATCCCTTGTATGCATGGACCGAAGCCAAAGAGCAGAGCATCATCAACAACAGCAATTAAATTGGCAGAAGAGTCTCAGCCTGAGCAACGGGCAGGCTCAAGCTCAGTTTGCCGGATTGCAGCAGCCTCAGACTCTTCCGTCCTCCGAAATGTTTACTGAGACTATGCTGCCTTTGCCTAGCGACTGGCATTACATGGCCAGCGGAGCTCTGCTGGGGGCCAATGCGGACGAAGCCGCTTTGCTCCGTCAAATGTTGAGTCAGACTGGTCTTTCAGACTCCATGAGATGTCAAGAACTTCAAAGTCCGTCTAGCAACATAAATGCTGCTGCCATCTCAATTAAAGAAGAGGATGGCTGTGGCCTCATGTGCCTTCCGGACCCTGGCTTCGCAGAACGCGCAGCCAGGTATTCTTCTTTTGGTGGAAAATTTGGCCACACAGACGTTGGCGGCGGCGCGTTTCGACGGGCCCGAGATTCTTGTTTGGTTGGCTTCTTGGGCGGAAACGTGAACAATGGCGCAAATGTCATGGCCAGAACGGCAAGTTGCCCTGCAACTGTTGACGGCAAGGATGGAATTTGCAGTTCTGCAGTTGCTCCTGCTGCTGCCGGGTTAATGGCCGTTCCGGAGGAGGCTTCGGTGGTCGTATCTGACAAGTCTTCCGCTGGCAGAGCCTGCAACGACAGTGGCAGCAGGAAGCGGAAAAGCGATCGCTCCAACGCTCAAAATCAAAGGGTACGTGCTCTTTCTTGGATTAAGCTGTGTACTACTCGTGGATAGGCTGTGAATTCAGCGGCGTTCAGTTTGAGCGTTTGTAAATTTACTGGGATTCTTTTCAAAAATCTGTGATTGAGCCATATTGTTGTGAGTATTGGTTCTGAACTCTTAGCGGAAGTCAGAGGATAGTTGATTACCTTCGTACACCCGTACTTTAAGGAAAGCTTCTCACCCCACGATTTCGAGCATTCTTTCTCATAGTTATGTGGGTTACGATCAGTGAGAAGTTTTTTGAAGGCTAGAGACCGAACCTGTTTTAGGCTTTAGGCTTTAGTGGTAGAATTATAAGATCTGGTTAGGCTGAAGGCTCTATTGCAGAGTTGCAAACTATTGTGTTTTTGAATTGCTATTCGATTCATCGTTATTGCTAATATTTGGTCTCGGAAGAATTTTCCGGAGCCTGTATTTGATTTGTTTGGGCTTTGTAAAACAAAGTTTGGGTCGTTTGGGTCTGTGTTGCATGTCTGGAAGTAGGGTGTCAGGAAAAAGCCAAACAACATTGATTACGATTTACGAGCGTCTTTCCTAAGCGAAACGTATCAGACAAGGTCCTTTTTCGTGTCATGGAGGGTTAGAAATTAAAAATGAAATGTTGTGCGTTTGGTCGGAAAGCGTTTCGTATCGTATTCTGTCAATTTATTAACTTTTCCTTTTGCAAATCTTGGGTGATTTAACCCACCGAGCGTGGACGATTTGTGCTAAATAGCATAGGTGTTGGGGTGTTAGGAACCTGCAAAAAATTTGTGGAAATTAAAAGCGATCGTATCGTTTTTTGACGGTGTGCAGGGCTCATCAGACTCCTCGGAGTCCAAGGATAAACGAAGCAAATCAACTGAAAAAGAGGATTCCAAAATGAAATCTGATGAGGCCAGCATTAAACCTGCGAGCAACAACAACGAACATTCTGCAGAGTCGAGTCCAAAGAAGGATGTCAAACCAGAGCCACCGAAGGATTACATTCACGTTCGGGCCCGGAGAGGCCAGGCCACTGACAGTCACAGCTTAGCAGAAAGGGTAATTAGTTTAGGAAAATTTTAGACTCGAAAAGATTAAATCGGTATCTGTGATATAATTGCAATGATGAGATTAATGCCTGTTTAAAGTTCTAGATTTTGATACATGAATAGATGATTTTTATTTTAATCCCATGGATTCCTGTAAGCAGGTTAGACGTGAGAAGATCAGCGAAAGAATGAGATATTTGCAAGATTTGGTTCCCGGCTGCAATAAGGTACGCTACATTGATTGTTATTTCTCCAGTAAAAAAAAACTTCGTTAGAATGGGTATTGGACCTCTCGTGGGGTCGTTCTTCAGACGCAAAAACAAGCAAAAACAGACAACGTCATCCTTATTTTGTCCGTTTTGCAAATGACAGGTTACGGGTAAAGCAGTAATGCTGGACGAAATTATCAACTATGTAAAGTCTCTTCAGCGTCAAGTAGAGGTACACAGAGGCCCAATGAGGCTATACGCAACCCGAGATAAATTTATTGGTATTGCACCATCAAAGCGATGTTTACTTTTGCTAATGTTTGATTTCGCTACGTTGCCATCAGTTCCTGTCAATGAAACTGGCAGCAGTTAATCCGCGGCTGGACTTCAACATCGATCATCTTATCCCGAAAGAGGTAAGGCAGGCCTTAAATAGTTTGAAAAGTGACTTGTTTTGTTGCGTACTGCTTCCGGAATGTAGATTATATCACACAGAGATGTACGTGCTTTATTAATATAGAGATCGGAAATGTGGCTGATTATTATTCCTTTTGCTTTTGCTTCTGGTTAGATGATGGCTGCTCCTGCTGCCTGCGGGAACTTTTCTGCTGCCGCAGCCTCTGGGCCGTTGGCTACAGACATTGCTTCCTTCATTCAATTCCAACATATTCAGCAGCAGCAGCAGGCGGCTTCAATGCAGCCAGGGCCAAGCTGCGGTTCTGACATGGCCACTGTGGTGACCTCAGCTGAGGCTTCTTCACTGCATGGCCCTGATTCCTCCGCAGAAATGTTTGTGGATGCCAATTTCCAGGTATGTGACATGTTTTTCCGTTTGGAACACGCATTAACGTCCGATTCTGAAAATCTCGCATCTTGCATACCTTGAAATCTTTAATGTGCTGAGGGAAACGGAGCCATAGGTTACCAAGGTTGTAGCGTGTACGCAATGAAGTCGGACTTGGCCCATTTTACCACGTGAAAGTTTGCCAAGTCTTACCTACTTTACCTTCAAGTCATGAACCATAATATTTATCACGGTGAAAATCGCAAAGTTTCGCCATACTAGTGTGCATTTCAAAGTTGGGCACACACTAGTAAAAATGAATAACCTGAGACACACCAGGAGCACTCAGTTAAGCACACTTGAGATGAAGCAGACATTTCTCTTATCCTTCTGGTTAGCATGGAAAAATTGGAGGTTCGGATTGCCAAGGGGTACATCGAACGTTTTCCTACTACGAAAGTAAAATAGTTCTAGTAACCGTTACAAGACTTTTCGGAACAGAAAAGTACTGTACCACTAAGATTTCTATTCATTTTAAAATTACCAAACCTTTCATCATTTATCACCATCTATCCTTAACACTCATGGAACAACATCACAGAAAAGGGTTCCTCGGAGGATAGGACAAAACGAAAGTAGCAAAGAATATTACACCTCAAATTTTCTGACAACGGATGAGTGTGTGGGTCCCTGGGAAGTTCCGGGAAATTGAGAACTTTCCTACCCACAATAGAAAACCTTATCATCCAACATCATGGAAAACAAATTCAAATGCAATCATTAACAGCAGCTGGCAGGGCCATATGCTCCAGCTAATACTCATAGGGTACCTTTCATAGTTTCATTTCAAATGTCATGGTATTTGTCAAGCTTTTTTGTGACTGACGCTCAAAAATCAATGACAGGGCCATCCTCCATCGTCCTGGGAAACAGCGGATTTTCGGAATATGTTCAATCCTCCAATGATGCACAGCAGACAGGGCCAGCCCCAGGCTCATCAATTTTCATGTCACAGCCTTGCAGGTGGTTAGATTTCAAATCTCTAGGACTCATTATCTCAAGAAACTCTGTTTGTTTCACTTTCCAGTTTCAGCTTTGCTGGCATAACAATAAAGCATCATTACTCCTTTTATTTCTTGCATCATTTCACCGTTTGAAGTTATTTCGATTCGTAATTCTCATTCATGGTCAGTGTTCATGGTTCAGGTCATCTGGAATTAAATCAAAATAAAATGGAAATGTGAACCATGGGTCCCTTTGCTTTGTACCACCGAAAGCGAAATGATAACGGATAAGACCTGGCTCACGATTCTTTGACTGTGAAAGATATTCTACACCATACTCTCTTCTTTCTGCTTTTATTTTTTTACAGCGACTGCTTTGCTCAGGCAAACGATGATGGAGAACAGCTGCCCAGGTTTTGACAAATTTATTCATCCAAATAATTATCAGGATGAAGATCCTATATGATTGTACAGGGTATAATTTATCAATCTCAGTGACAATTAATCTTCTCATGACTATAGAATTCCTCCCTCCATTTAGGATTGATAATCGATTATAAAAGCAGATATTTCCTCTGAATCTCCATTGCTGTAAGTTTCTATTTAATGGAGATAGATGAGTTCAATTTGACAAAATTGTATTGCAAGACAATAAATGAACTTGAGTTTGCTTTAAAACATATTTATTTGTACAGCTGCTGCAGCATGCACCCTTTTTCTCTCTAGACGAGGGAAAGTTATAAGGTGTTTATTTTCACCAGCTTAAATCAATGTGATTCAATAATATTACCACTTAAGCTTCAATCGTAACCTGTTCAAGGATACCTAACCTTTGAAGATAAACATAGAAGTAAAATTGTCTGATTGATTCGTTTGAAGTGTGATAATATGTTAGAAGGGGAAAAATCTGCTTGATATCCGTTGTACATTAAGTTGCACTTGAGCTATGCTTGACTTGTATATTTTTAAAAGAAACAACTAAAAATATTTGGATTTTTTTACAAAGATTGAGTTTATGTAGGAATATTTCTTACGGTTTAGCTTAAGCCGTAGCACTTTGGATTTGGGATTTTTGTATCTATAGAGAGAAACCAAAAGTGGTCTGAAAACGAGATATTGGTTCGGGGAGAAGATTTGTAAATCAAATGTGATCCTGGGTGGGAGTGGTTGATTAGTTCATGGATCTTGTTTAGGAAATGAGCATAACCAAGATAGAGTTGTATGAAGTCTTAGAGTCGCTTATTTAGCTTCTTTGGGAAAATAACTCTTCACATTGCTTTGTTCAGGTATCGTTCAGGTATTGTTAAGAGTTTATTAACATATGTTGCATAGTCATCTTTACGGATCCATCATACCTTGGTAGAAAGGTAATGAGGTTACTTCAAATGATCGGCTAGATGATGACGTTACTATTTTGACCCTTTTGGGCTGTTTGATATCAAGCACTTAATGACTTGGCATGGAGGAGCTTCATTCTCTATGAATGAATAACTATTTAATAGGAATACAAGGGGTTGTAATAATTCCTCATGATAAGACACCATTGATATTTTGTAAAATTACTTTTGGGCTTACAAGAAACTTAATGGGATGATATTCAAAATACAATCTTGATTAAAAAGACCTTTAATGGGGGTTGTTGGAGATCAAATAAATGTTAATAATGAGTAAAGAAAACATCAAATAAATGTTAATAATGAGTAAAGAAAATTCAAAGTACATCATATGCTTGACAACATCATAAAGAATATATGGAAAGAAATTTTTTTTTGATTTTAGAACTATCTATCCATGCCTACAACCTTACAATTAATACCTTGTAAAAAAAGGTGAAGAAAATTTAATTGTTAGTAGAGAAGAAGGTCTTAGTCCTAACAAAATTTACATTACTTTTTAATATCCATGCTTGAACTTAAAATAGGAAAAGGATTCAAGATAGAGAGTTGTAGCTTAATACCAATATTTGTATCAAAGCAAGGAAGTGGTAGCACTTCTAGAAGATCTTCACTTTATCACTTGTTATTAATCTTACGTTAAGAATCTTTACCATCAATTATAACTTTTTTGTTGACACTAGTTTTAATCTTTGAGTTAATAATATTCTTATTGGATAGGGAAAAATTTGCATGTGGATCAATAAGTTCATAGAGCATTGTTTAGTTTCATGCTCTAGTCCTTCTTATACTTACTAAGTGTACGTGTTAGTATTTGAGTTATCTTCCTATTAGTGATTTCTACTTGACCATTGGCTTGGGGAAAATATGGAGTTGTTAGTTTATGTTGCACTCCCAAGTGTTGCGTTAGTTTTCGAAAAGTAGCCATTGTAAAATGGGTTTCATTATAAAAAATAAGTGCTATTGGCACACCAAACCTATTTACCATACTTTTGCACAAAGGGTGTTGTAGTAGAAGATGAACAATCGGTGATGATTGCAGTTTCGATCGACTTGGTACAGTAGTCAATAGCAACGATGATGTAAGCCTTTTCATTGGACATGGGAGTGATGGATCCCATGAAGTCAATGTCCCAAATGTCAAAGGGCTTTAGTGGTTGAATCCATTGTTGAGGCCCTTCCATTTAGGTTGTCATTCCTCCATCTTGTTGGCAATATTCACATGAATGGGAAAAATGGTGAGCATCGCTGAAAATGGTGGGCCAGATATATTTTTCCATTAGGATTTTCATGGTTATCCTCCTACTTGCATAATGTTGCCTGCAAGAAACTTCATGAGCATCCTGGAGGATTTGTAGTTGATCATCATCAAGCATGCACCATTACATCAAGCCATCGACACAAACCTTGTAAAGGTTGCCTTGAATTTCCTTGTAATGTTTGGCTTGATGAAGAAACTAATGTTTCTTCTTGTTATCTCATTCTTGTGAAGTCTCCTGAGTGAGAAGATAGGAGAGGAAATCATCGTACCAAAGAGAAGTTTGGTATCCTTGGAAGTTTGAATATCAAGGAATTTAGCAAAGAGAAGTTCATTTAGGAATTGATTAGATATAGGCTCCTCATCCTCTTTGCTATCCCGTTGCAACCAAGACAAGTGATTAGCGACCACATTCTCAATTCCCTTTTTGTCCATCAACGTAAGATCGAACTCTTGCCAAATTACCAGCCATCATATGACACAAGGGCTCACCACTAGCTTGTTCATGAGGAAACAAATAGTACTGAGATCCATGTGCATGAAGATTTTGTATCTGAGCACATAGTGCTTGAATCTTTCCAAGGAATATACCACCACCATGAGCTCCTTTAGTGGTGTTATAATTTAGTTGTGCATCAACAATGCTTTTTCTCACACAATGGATATAGTATGGATGTTTTTGATCATCCAATTGTGTGAGCATTGCTCCCAATGTATAATTGGATGTGTTTGTTATAATTTAGAGCATGTAGAATAGGATTTTCTATGAGCTTTTGCTTTAATTGTTAGAATGCATGCTCGCATTTCTTGGTATAGTCAAAGGATGCATCATTCTTGGTTAATTCCACCAATGGCTTGGCACTTTTAGAGAAGTCCTTAATGAATTGTTGGTAGTAACCATTGTGTCTAAGGAATGATCTCAGATCTTTAATTGTTTTAGGTTATTTGGTGATTCCTTGGATGACTTGTACTTTCTCTAGGTCCACCTTGATCCCTTTCTCTAAAATTTTGTGCCTCAAGACTATGCCTTCTTAGACCATCAAATGGATTTTTTGCCAATTAAGCCTTAAGTTTGTCTCCATGCAACATTTTAGCACTTGTTTAAGATGGTCCAAGACTTACTCAAAAGTAGTACCATAAGTGGAAAAGTCATTCATGAAGATTTCTACATTGTTACCAATTTGTTGCTAGAAAATGTTAAGCACCAGGCATTGGAAAGTAGCAAGTGCTTTGCATAGGCTAAAGGGCATCTTTTTATATGCAAAAGTCCCTTAGTGACTTGTCAAAGTAGTTTTGGCTTGGCTCTTTGGTGTAATCTAGATTTGGTTATAGCACTATAATCATCCAGAAAGTTGCAGTAGGCATGCCCTATGATAGTATTTAGCACATGGTTCACAAATGGTAATGGAAAATGATCCTTGAAAGTTGCCATATTCACTAGCCTATAGTTAATGCATGTCCTTCATTTACCATCTTGCTTTGGTACAATGGTGAGTGGGCTAACCCACTCACTATCCGTAATAGGATAAATGAATCCTGCCTTAAGAAGCTATTTAATTTCATCTTTTACAACTTGCTTGAGCTTAGGTTTCAACATTCTCTATGGCTACCATTTGGGTTTTATGGAGGAATTTGTGTAAATCCAATGCTCGCTTATCCTTGGATCTATTCTTGTTAGTTCATGATATGACCAGGCAAAGAATATTGGCCATTTGTTAACCACTTTCAATAGCTTCTTCTTTTATGCTTGAGCAAGATGGACATTGATGATTACTGACTTGCTATTATTAAGATAAACATATTTTAGATTAGCTAATAAGGCCTTTAACTCAAGGGGATCTTGTTTGAACTATTCTGGGATTTCAATTCTCCCCAATCCATCTTAGTCTATGAATGGGAGAGTTGGCTACTAATCTAGTATATTTCATTCATGTATTCAATGAAAGCACTTGTGAGGCTTTTAATTTGTTTCATGCATATTTTTGAAATTTTCCTGCCTTCTATTGTCAACCATTGGACACCTTCCTATTTTATGACTTATGCATATAAGCATTTTTGAACCGTAGATGCCTTGACACACCTTTTGCTTGCTTTGATGGATGTACTTTTTATGGTTCATATTTTCTACATTACCCTATGTCATTGTATGTGATGCATAGAACTCACTTGTTCTCTACCTTGCCAAATTCACTTTCCTTGGAAATTTCCAAGGAAAGATCTTGAATTCCAATCTTAACATCAATTGTGTTGAGGCAAGCCCTTTTCATTATAATAGAAAAGTCCCTCTTGCAGTTATCAAAATGGATCATTAGGAAGTATGCAGGATAAGACCACCCATAAATGGTGGTCACAATGTCCTTCACTAATCCCAAGGGAATAGTGATGGACTAATTGGAAAGCTCTAGTATGACATTGCATTTCTTTAATGGAGGAAGGTTCTAGGTCTTATACAATTCCTGTGAAATTAGATTTACTCTAGAACCTGAATCTAGTAGAGCTTTGCATGGATCATTCCTAACAATCTATCAGTAGATAAGGGGACTCCCAGGATTAGATCATTTCCTAGGAAAATGGCCAGCTTTGATCTAATTAGTAATTGCATGAGTCAACATGATGGTATGAACATTGGAGGACAGTTGGTTTGAAGGAGGCTCAATGATTATTTTAGAAGCGCTGGATGCAGGTTTAGCAATTGTAGGTGGTTGCAAGGGTTTGGTGGACTATTGAACTTGAAGAAAGCCCTCTTTTGAGGTTTAGGTTTTGAACCACTCAAATGGCTATTTGGTTATAAGTTAACAATTCTTGTTGCATTTCTTTGCTATGGCTATGGTGAAATCTCACCTTGCATAGATGGAGTAGATGACAAGGAAGTGGTATTTGTTGGTGTAGAGTTAGATGATGGATTGGGAGGAGGGTAAGTAGAGGGAGTATCATGTCATGGAGTATGGATTCAATGATATTTTGGAGGGTAGTAGTGATAATTGAAAGGATTGTGGCTTACATAGCTAGAAGGAGATACTGGTTGTTGGACATAGTATCCATAGGGATTTAGTTACTAGTAAGGATGCTGCTATTTGGGTGACAACATCCCCCATGACTATGGGTTTTGCCATTGTTGAAATTACTTTTGAGGTTGAGGTGGTGCTATACTCAAATAGCACCATGTTTGGTGGAACTGCTACCTTAGATTTCCTTGAGGATAAGGTAATCTCCTAGGTGGCAGTTATTTTACAAATTTTGGATTTAAGGGATACATCCCATATCCTATAGATGCAACATCAAAGGAAAAAATCCCTTGGGATGTTTGTAGTGATAGATATCATATCCATTAGCATTGATTTTAGAATCTGCAACCTCGTCTACCATGGTAGCCTTACCTTTTTGCTGCAGATACCCCTTGTTTATATGTCTCCTTCTTCTTCTGTCTTTTTCACTACTTCCCTGCTCTACCTTATCTTCTAAAATTTTCAAAGTAGTTTGAAACTTTTCATCTAATGAGTCTTACATTTTATTCACCTTGGCCAATATTTCAAAGACAGGTTTTTGTGTCAACAAGGTCTTTCTTTGCACCACTTCATTTGGTGGTGCATCCTCCTCTATATCATATAAATGAACCTTCCTTTTACAAATGGAGGGATTTGTATTGTACTCTTTTGCATTCTCTTATTTTTTCAACTCCCCTTATTCCTTGGCCAACCATTCTATTGGCCTTTAGATTTGATGAGCTCTCATCTTAGAAAGTCTCCCTTAGGCATATACCCCAAGAGTTTCTCGTGTTTTTTGTAGAGCCCATCTATGATATGGTGAAGTTGTTCCCTTTGAGTGAACCCATGGCTTGGGCATCAATGCATTAAAAAGTAATACCATCCTAGGGTCACATCCAAGGACTCATGATTCTCTTACTTTTATTCTTGGATCTGCTTAGATTGGACACTCATAAGTACATTTGGTATTTTTCATTAAATAGTTCTAACATTGTATTCCATTGACGAATCGATTCCAGTTTCAAGGATTGATACCAATTTTCTTCCTCTTTTACGAGTATCCTTGGGAATAATTTTAACTTTTTCTAGTCATTTTCAATGTTCTACAAAATACAAGCATCACGGAAAGCTTGCAGATGATGTTGTGGATTTGTGTTATATCCCTTCTTAAATTCAGGGATATTGTTCATATCCAACCACTTAATCCTACTATCCTTCTAGTGCTTGGTAGGAACTCTAACTACTTTTGAAACATTGAACATGTTTTTAGTGATCAACAATAGTTCATCATCATCATCACGTTCATGTGACCCCATGCCTCTGATGGTGAGTTATTTTATGCCTCCTTTCTTGATGATGTTCTTGCTCCTCTCTTTGTTGACTTCTATCCCACGTCCTATCATCACGATGGGATTGCCTATCATCTCCCTCATGATCTTCATCATCCCTATCTTTGTTTATGTTGTGGATCCTCCTATCAGAGTTTGATGGTGAGGAGGAGATGAAGATCGAGGACTAGGAGAATGATACCTTCTAGTCCTTATTTTTTAGTCCTTATCTTGATCTTTCTTTTTATCTTTTTCTTTCTCCTTGTCATTCTCCTTGTCCTTAGATGAATGGCTATGAGATTTATCTTTTGAGGCTCCTTGGCCTTTTGACCCTCTCTTTCCATCACCAAGGTTTTCTAAGGTGGATTGCAACTGTTGGTGAAAGGTATCATTCTCAAAGAAAGGAGGAGAATCTGTGTATTGAGAGTGGCCAAAAAAGAAATCCTTTAGTGAGAACTTATATAATACAATAGTGAAGAGATTAATGATTTTCTTAATGATAGTTATCATGAAATAGACTTTTGTTTTCAACAAAAATGAAAATCCATAAAAAAAGAAAAACCAAAAAATTCCCATAAAAATCTTATGTACACTAGAGTTGACAATTCTACTTACTTTAGGTTTGCATGAAAATAAGGGAAAAATTAAAAAAAATGACCAGTGAGATAGAAATCCTAGTTAAACAATTTTAATGCATTCCTTTAGATAATTTAGATGCCTTAGTTGTCAATGAGAAAGAGATCAGGGTAAAATATGCTAAAAAAAAAATAGAACATTAATCAGTCTATGAGTTCAAAGGCTCAAACAAATGGAAACCTCTACATAAACACATTAGTGCTACCTAGGTTGATAAGTTGAGTGATGATTCATTGTTTAACCTTGTCAATGGGATCCCATTGATGTGATCTTGTTGACATAATCACATCGATGCATGGTTTGCTGTGTCAACATGTACATGTTAATGTAGTGGCTNCGTAAGTGCTACTAAGATTACCAAGCGTTAACGTACACTCAAAGTGGTTGTACTTATGTGCATTGATTAATCACTATGAATTAATTACTTAAATTCATTAAAGTAAATTTCATGAATAATAAATGCATGAAGTAAACATTAGCTAAGTCCAAGTGTTGTAAGGTTTATTAAGAAAGCTTGTCTTTATTACCATTCACACTGAGGTGCTCAGGTACATTAATGCTTGAGTAAAGATTCGTACACTTCTCAACTCCTACTGCGGGCACCTAGAAAATGTTCTAACTCTAGGAAGATAAAAAAGAAAGAATTTC
>MNCI01009010.1:158719-173887 GCA_015680685.1 Gnetum montanum | reverse complement strand
GCTTGTATTCGTATGGTGGAGTGTAGGGGTACCTCGCCACTCATCAACTTGCAAATCACTAGGAATGAGCCTTGCAAGCCTCTTCTAGACTTAGGTTTTGGTGTAAACTTGATCTCTCATGAAATGTACAAAGCCTGGAACCTAACTCCTTTAAAGAATAACAACATTCATCTTGAGTTAGTAGATCAATCCATCATAGTTCCCTTGGGATTAGTAGAGGACACTATGACTATTGTTTGTGGGTGATTCTACCCTACTGATTTCTTAGTGATCAAAGTTGATAATTGCAAGGGGGACTTCCCAATCATCATGGGAAGGGCTTGGCTAAGTACAAGTAATGTGCAACTGGACATTAGAGACCTCTCCTTGGAAATTTCTAAGAAAAATGATATTGGGAAAATTGAGAAGGAGCACATTCCATGCATTGCGTACAGTGACATAGGGTGCCAATGAATGCAAAGATTATGGTTTGTAAAAAGTACAATAATCACAACATGAAAGGTAGTGTGCAGATGTGTTTGAAATTTAAAGGTATTTGTACATAGTAGCCACAAAATAGGAGGGCACCCAATGGCTGATAACTAAACTTGAAAGCAACTTAAATTTGTGCATGGAACAAACCAAGAGATTGAAAAGTACCTACATTGAAGGCATGGATGGGATGGAGCAAATCCATCGCCAACTCTTTGATGAACCTGATGATACCAATTGGGGGGAGTTGGAGATCTCTAAAAGTTTTAAATAGGAGCCCCTTGAGTTAAAGAATTTGTCAGTTGGAATGGAATATGCTTTTCTGAGAAATGGCAAGCCGATTATTATTAATGTCAACCTTGCTCCTACGTAGAAAAAGAAGTTGTTGGAGATGGTCAAAAAATGGTCAACAGCCTTTGCTTGGTCATATCCTAAACTCACTAGACTTGATCATAGGATATGCTAGCATTACATCTACACAGATCCCTCCATCAAACCCAAGAGGCAGCTGCATTGGCGGTTGAACCCCAAATTAAAGCAAATCTTCAAGGAGGAGATTGAACAACCCCTCAAGGTAGGGTTCATCTATTCCATTGTGGACAAGGAGTGGGTTAGCTCACTTATCATAGTGCCAAAGAAAGCTAGGAAATGAAGGGTCTACATTGATTTGAGGCTATTGAACATGGAAACATTTAAAGATCATTTTTATTTGCCATTTGTGGACTAGGTGTTGGACACAATTTTGAGACATTACTACTACAACTTTTTAGATGATTATAATGGCTATAACCAAATCCAGAGAGCACTAGAAGATCATGCCAAAACCACATCCATGAGCCCTTAGGGAAGTTTCTTATACCAAAAGATGTTGTTTGGCCTATGCAATGCCCCTACCACATTCCAACGCCTTGTCCTAAGCATTTTCCAATAGTAGATTGGTAGTGGGGTGGAAGTCTTCATGAGTGCCTTCTCCACCTATGGGACTACGTTTAAGCAAGCCCTTAACCATCTTGAGCAAGTGCTGAAAAGGTTCGTGGAGACAAACCTTAGGCTCAATTGGTAAAAAATCCACTTGATGGTCTAAGAAGGCATTGTGTTGAGGCACAAAATTTTAGAGAAAGGGATCAAGGTGGACCTTGAAAAAATAAGAACCATCCAAGGAATTACCCAACAACCAAAAATAGTTAAAGATGTCAGGTCATTCCTTGGCTACATTAGTTATTATGAGTGATTCATCAAGAATTTCTTTAAGATCACTAAACCGTTGGTGGAGTTGACAAAGAAGGATGCTCTGTTTGTTTGGATCAAGGAATGCAAATGTGCATTCCATCAACTTAAGTAAAAGCTCATAAAAACTCTAATTCTATGAGCACCTAATTGGTCCAAGCCTTTTCCAAGGAAAATGATTTTGGAAAAATTGAGAGGAAGCACATTTCATGCATCATGTAAAATGATAGAGGATGCCATTGTGTGTAGAAATTATGGTTTATAAAAAGTACAATAATCACAGCATGCAGGTAGTGTGCAAATGTGTTTGAAATTTAAAGGTGCTTGTATGTAGTAGCCATAAAATAGGAGGGCATTGAGTGGTTGATAACTAAACCTAAAATAACTCAACTCTGTGCATGGAAAAAACTGAGAGCTTGACAAGTGCCTACAGTGAAGGCATGGATGAGATGGAGCAAATCCATCACCAACTCTCTGATGAACTTGATGATACCAATTAGGGAGAGTTGGAAATCCTTGAAAGTTTTAAATAGGAGCCCCTTGAGTTAAAGACTTTGTTAGCCAGAATGGAATATGCTTTTCTAAAAAATAGCAAGCTTGTTATTATCAATGCTAACTTTTCTCCTACACAGAAAAAGAAGCTATTGGAGGTGGTCAAGAAATGGTTAACAGTATTTGCTTGGTCACATCCTAAAATTAGTGGAATTGATCCTATGATGTGCTAGCATTGCATCTACATAGATCTCTCCATGAAACCTAAGAGGCAATTGCAACAGTGGTTGAATCCCAAATTGAAGTAGATCATCAAGGAGGATATTGAACAACTACTTAAGGTAGGTTTCATCTATTTCGTTGTAGATAGTGAGTGGGTTAGCCCACTTGTCATAGTGCTAAAGAAAGGTGGAAAATGGAGGGTTTGCATCAATTTTCGGCTGTTGAACATGGAAACATTTAAGGATCATTTCCTTTGTCATTTATGGATCAGGTGTTGGACACTATTTCAAGATATTGCTACTATAGCTTTCTAGATGGTTATAGTGGCTATAACTAAATCTAGATAGCATTAGAAGATCATGCCGAAACCACATTCATGAGCCCTTGGGGGACTTTCACATAAAGAAAGATGTCATTTAACCTATGCATTGCCCCTGCCATATTCCAATGCCTTGTCCTACGCATTTTCCAACAATAGATTGGTAGTGGGGTGAAAGTCTTCATGAATGACTTCTCCACCTATGGGGCTACATTTGAGCAAGCCTTGGACCATCTTGAGAAAGTGCTAAAATGGTGCATAGACACAAACCTTAGGCTCAACTAGCAGAAAAGCCACTTAATGGTCTAGGAAGGCATTGTGTTGGGGCATAAAATTTTAGAGAAAGGGATCGAGGTGGATCTTAAAAAAATAAGTGTCATCCAAAAAATTACTTGACAACAAAAAATAGTTAAAGATCTGAGGTCATTTCTTGGTCACATTGACTACTATTGCCAATTCATCAAGAATTTCTCTAAGATCGCTAAACCATTGATGGAGTTGACAAAGAAGGATGCTTTGTTTGTCTAGACCAAGGAATGCAAATGTGCATTCTAGCAACTTAAGTAAAAGCTTGTAGAAACTCCAATTCTATGGGCACTTGATTGGTTCAAGCCCTTTCCAAGGAAAATGATTTTGGAAAAATGAAGCAAAAGCACATTCCATGCATTGCGTACAATGACACAGGGTGCCATTGTGTGTAGAAATTATGATCTACAAGAAGTACAACAATCACAACATGTAGGCAGTGTGCAGATGTGTTTAAAATTTAAAGGTGCTTGTACAAAGTAGCCACAAAATAGGAGGACACCCAGTGGTTGATAGCTGAACCTAAAAGTAGCTCAAATCTATGCATGGAATAAACTGAGAGCTTGAAAAGTGCCTATATTGAAGGCATGGACAAGATGGAGTAAATCCATCACCAACTCTCTAATGAACTTGATGATACCAATTAGAGGGAGTTGGAAATCATTGAAAGTTTTAAATAGAAGCCCCTTGAGACTTTGTTGGCTAGAATGGAATATGCTTTTATGAAAAATGGAAAACCCATTATTATTAATGCAATCTTACTCCTACGTAAAAAAAGAAGTTGTTAGAGGTGGTCAACAAATGGCTAACAACCTTTGCTTGGTCATATCCTGAACTTACTAGAATTGATCCTAGGATATGCTAGCATCGCATCTACATGGATCCCTTCATGAAACCAAAGAGGTAGCTATAATGATAGTTGAATCCCAAATTGAAGTAAATAATCATGAAGGAGATTGAATAACTCCTCAAGGTGGGGTTCATCTATCCCATTTTGGACAGTGAGTGAGTTAGCCCACTTGTCATAGTGCTAAAGAAAGGTGGACAATGGAGGGTTTGCATCAATTTCAGGTTGTTGAACATGGCAACATTTAAGGATCATTTTTCTTTGCCATTTATGGACCAAGTGTTTGACACCATTTTGGGACATTGCTACTATAGCTTTTTGGACAGTTATAGTGGCTATAACCAAATCCATATAACACTAGAAGATCAGGCCAAAACACATTCACAAGTTTTTGAAGAACTTTCGCATACAAAAAGATGTCGTTTGACTTATACAATGTCCTTTTCACATTCCAACATCTTGTCTTGAGCATTTTCCATGAGAAAATTAGTAGCAGGGTGGAAGTCTTCATGGATGACTTCTCCACATATGGGTCTACATTTAAGCAAGCCCTAGACCATCTTGAGCAAGTGCTGAAAAGGTTTGTGGAGACAAACTTTAGGATCAACTAGCAGAAAAGCCACTTGGTTGTCTAGGAAGGAATTATGTTGGGGCAAAATATTTCAAAGAAAGGAATCAAGGTGGATCCTAAAAAATAAGGGTCATCTAAGGAATTTCCTGATAGCCAAAAATAGTTAAAGATGTGAGGTTATTCCTTAGCCACATTAGCTACTATCGACGATTCACTGAGAATTTCTCTAAGATCACTAAACCATCGGTGGAGTTGACAAAGAGGGATGCTTTATTTGTCTAAACCAAGGAATGTGAATGTGCATTCCAGTATTTTAAGTAAAATCTTGAAGAAACTCTAATTCTATGAGTACTTGATTGGTCTAGGCCCTTTTACATTACAACAAATGCATCTAATTATGCCTTGGAAGCTATGCTCATGTAGTTGGACGATTAGAAATTTTCTTACTACATCCACTACATGAGTAGAAGCATTGTGGGTACATAGCTAAACTACACCATAATAGAGAAAGAGATGATGGAAGTGGTATATGCTTTGGAAAAATTCAAGCACTACATGTGTGGGTACAAGATGTTTGTGCACACGGACTACAGTGAAATTTGATTTTTGATGAATAAGGAATAGTGAGCCCCCATGTCATATGGTGGTTGGTGATCTTACAAAAATTTGATCTAATAATGATAGATCGAAAGGGAACCAAGGACATGGTTGTTGAACACTTGTCTCAGTTGAGATGGGATAATAAAGAGAAGGAGAGCCCACTTTCAGATTAGTTCCCTAATGAACTCCTCTTTGTCAGGGCTATAATTGAACAAGTGTCTACTGAATCCAACTAGTACGATGATATTCTCACCTATCTTCTCACATAGGAGATGCCATAGGAATGGGACAATAAAAAAAATAATAGTTTCTTCTCCAGGTAAAATGCTTGATGGAAATCAATAGACACCTTTAGAAGGTGTGTGTCAATGGCCTAGTTCATTGGTGCATACTTGTTGCTGATCAATTATGTGTGCTTCAAGATACTCATGAGGGTCCTTATGGGGGCCATTGTGTAAGGAGACACATGATCATTAAGATCCTCATAGAAGGATATTATTGGCCAAAACTTTTTAGGGATGCCCACCATTGCATCGACTCATGTGAAGACTGTTAATGTGATGGTGGAATGACTGCTCATATGAAGGGAGCTCAATAGTGAATCCAACCACTAGAGTCCTTTGATATTTGGGGCATTGACTTCATGGGTCCCATCACTCTCATGTCAAATGAAAAGGCATACATCATAGTCTCTATTAACTATTGTACGAAATGGATAGAACCTACAGTCGTCATTGATTGTCCATCTTTTATGTCTACTTTGTGTCTACAAAAATATGTTAAAAATAAGTTTGGGATGCCATGTGCACTTATTTATGATAATGAAACTCATTTTATAGGCACTACCTTTTGGAAGCTCATGCAATGCTTGGGGGTTTAACATAAATTACAACACCCTACCACCCACAAGTCAATAGTGAAGTGGAGTTTACAAATAGGGAAATCACAGAAATACTAACAAGAACAGTTAGTAAATATAGGAGGGACTGGAGTAGAAAACTTAATAATGCCCTTTTGGGCCTACTGTTCCACTTGGAAACTTCCTATTGGCTACTATCCCTATGAGCTTGTGCATGGAAAATTACCAACACTTCCCATCCAAGCAGAGCTTTGTACAATGTTAACAACTTGTGATCTTGACCTTGACCTAATTCTAGAATAGTAAGAAAGACTAATGAACCTCAACTTGCTGGATGAGAATCTATTGGTGGCCCTGTCATTTAACGAAGTGCATAGGGCATTCAATAAATAATGACATGACCTTAGAATTAGGAAAGTAAAATTTCAATTGTGAGATAGGATCCTATCCCACAAACATACCATAAAGAACTAAGTTCCAAATGTTGTGGGAGGGGCCTTACATTATCTATGAAACCCTCCCCTTTAGGGCCATGTTAATTTACAAACCTAAAAGTCCAAATAAAAAGCTACTAGTCAACATGCAACAACTTAAACATTTCCATTAACATAAGAGAGTTAATGACTAGAACACTTCAGCGGATGGGCAAGCATGCCCAAGTTTTTAGATCTCCTTCTTCTATCTTAGTTGTGGGGGAGATGGCCATCCATGCTAATCTAATAATGTGGCTTCTCAGTTTTTCACCTTTTTGTTTTACACTATTTTTAGTATTTTTTCTCTTTCTTAAAATATTTTACACTTTCTTCTATATTGTACTTTATTTGGTTTTTGGATTTCTTTGATGATTTTCTTATGTTTTGTTTTACTTTCTTTATTACTATTAGGACTAAATGCAACTGTAGCTGTCAATTGATGGTGCTTTGTACTATAATGCTATTTGATTATTAATGTCTGGATTCTATCTTTGAATTTTGGTATTGCTAAGACATGATTTTTTTCATGATAATAGGTAGTGATTCTACGCCATCCACTCATCCAAAAAACTCTATGGTGTTTTCTTATTTTGGAAATATGTGGTCCCTTCTTAAAGGAAAATTTTAATGAATTTGTGACCTTGGTAGTTTCCAAACTTGAAAAGGGTTAAATGGATGGATAAGGGTGTGACTTCAAGGGAATTTAACATTCTTTATACTTGCTTACCTTCTTAGGTGCATGAGTGTTTTCATGGATTTCTCACTATTCTGCTATCGACCAATAATAGGAAGCAATGTCTTTGCATGGTGTGTTTTTCATAGAAAAAAAATAATGGAAACTCCAGGTAAACCCCTTAGATAGAATAATGGGTTACAAGCACTGGTTATGGGACTAGAAAGACATGTTACCCATGCCTAAAGGTCCCCTCTAACTAAGACCCATCTCACTTCCTCATTTTCTTTTCTTCTCTTTTAGGAATGGTGATTAATTTGTGGGGATATTCTTGTGCCTTGGGAGGGTGGACTAGTCTTAGAGTGTTAATGCAAAGTCACTAAAAGTGGTTGGTTTTAATTTAGATTGAGGATGGATATTATCAAGTCATATTAACCCCCAAAACCCACAAGAGACTTCATGTGACTAGAATATAGAACTCCATTCCACACTCTATCTTATCCACCTATGCTTTTCATCCCTCACCTCATGGCCTGTTCTCGTGTCTTGTTTGATGTCTTAGTTTGATGCATCAAAGTTATTTGATAGTTTCTTTTGTGATTTGGGCCTTGACTAACCATAATAATTAATCATCCATGGAGTCCACAGTCTCCTTAGGTTGAGGGCATGCAAGGACATTAAGGGCATCATCTTGTTATGGGAAAGATCTACTTTCATACTTCTTGGTTGGTTTGGTTAAGTTCCTCATTTTAGAGACATTTTTGCATTCAAATATTTTGTGCCCCACGTTGATTATGTCTAGTTGTGCACTCCTTCATGAAATTACTATAACCATTCTCCTATTAAATCTTCTTTTTTTATGCATTATCTAGTCCTCTTCAAGCATTCCATCATGTTCTAGGCTCTTATGGCTTTCTAAGAACTCTTTATTTTCCCCCTCTTTTTCAATGAAGAAAAATTCTATCTTTTGGCTACATGACAGGATCCCATCAATGCAACTAGCCACATCAATGTGATCCTATCAACGTAGCCCAAAAAGTCTATAAATAGGTTTGTGAGTTTTTTGTTATTTACCCTCAATTTGGGAAGGATTTTTTGCAATCTTCAGAGCCTAGAACTTTTCAAAGCCCATAACTTTCAAATTGCTTGTTCGATTTCCCTTGTTTTTTGTTCCTATAGCTACTAGAGGTGTGTTGTATGTTGTGGGGGCGATAAACATTAGGTCTTTTATGAAATTTTTTTTGAAATTTTTCTAACTCCCACAAGGTTTAACTAATAAAATAATATTAAAATCACTAATTTATGAGAGTTAAATCTTTCTAATGAACTTTGGTAGACACTAAAATGAAATAACAATAAAATAATATTAAAATAATGAAATCTGCCATGATCACAACTTAGCCAAGTGTAACTAATTCAAAGAGATAAGGTACTCAAATGTTCTAAAGTTACACATCAAACACTAATCTTTGATCATGTTGTGATTATAGATGACACCAAGACCTAAGTGTCCACAGGAAGGAGGATCATTCCAACCAAGGGACAAGTAACCCAAAACTAGAAGGGGTTAATAGCAAGAATAGCCCTAGGAGTAGGCAGCTAAAGAGCTCTCCCATGTAACAGGACCTCTTTGAGAGGAGTCCAAAGTGGAATCTATTTGCCAAATTTTGGAAGCTAAAACAAAACAATCCTAGTAGGATGAGGCACCAGGACCATGGCCAAACCTTGAGGTTACTTTGATGGATTTCTATCTTAGGCAAGTTTAGTCTAAGGAAATTCAACGTTTGGTTCTCCAAGGATTGAACTTTGAAACCTTCTTGAACTTTGCCCTAGAAGATATTAAAACTTAGCTACAGAGCTCTCCCATGTGGTCCATCATCACTCCTAGTAGGGAGTGGTACATGGAAGAGACACATCTCCTCTACAATAAGAAACCTAATGCCATTATGAAGATCAAGGACATTAGTATGTTCTACTTGGTGGAGGCCATCTCTTAGGCTCTCAAATTACTTGAAACTGGGACCAATTTGGAAGAGATCTCAATACAAGTGAATTTAGAGGTGAAAAAGGAGTGGGCCTAGTAGTGTTATGGAGTGGACCACAAAGAGTGTGGTGCAATGACAAAGGTAGAAGGTGCCTACTTGAAGATAGTAGTCTACCACCTCAATCCAATGGTGAGGCTAGGGAAGGTGACAACCTTTTTTGCTTGTGCATGTATTGCTCTAAGTGGGAAATTCCTGATCAACCTCCCATAGCTAATCTATCTTAAGATAGAGAAGCAATTCAAGGAAAATGAGCATGGAATGTTCTTCCCTTTTTGTGTCTAATTCAAAAATTGTGCAACAAGGGAGGAATAGCCTATTATTCCAATGACACACTTAGACCTGCTTCTGCCACCTCTTGGGAAAAAATGATGAAAGATAAGGTCCTACCATGATGAAAGAAGAGGAGTAGCCACTATCACGATCCATTCATGAAACAACATTGAAGGCTTGTGCTGCCATGTAGTGCATGCAAAATCTCTTTGAGAAACTCTTGTCACAGTAGCAAGCTGGTCTGAGTGGTGATCCATTTGTCTATGAACTAGCCCTAAGTCACTTGAATGAGGTAACTTGTACCATAAGCTAGTTGGAGGACATGATGCCAACATTCATTACCCAATGAATGTAGGTGCCATTGTGCTCAAATCCTAGTGCTTGAGAGGTAACAGTGTCCATCCCAAGATAGCAGCAATTTCCAAATTCTTTGGAAATGTCACTACCTTCTTGGTGTGCCTATACAAAGGTGATGGGGCAACTATCTTGGTGATGTAGCACAAAGGGTAGGAAATGGTAGTTGAGGTGATGGATGATAGAGTGGCAGAAGCCCTTAATGTTCCTATGATCCATGTTGGATATTGCTACACTCAAAGATGTGTAGATTTTCATAGGAGCGACAAGTGGGAGATTCAACATAGCCCAACACAAGGAGTTCTTGGAACAATTTGTGGAAACCTGACAACTGATTTCAAAGGTCTTTGACTTTTTAGATGACATCACTACTATCTAGTCGGTGTTGTTGGAGGCTAAGGGTAAGTACCTCATTGCCAATGCCCAACTTGAGATAGCCATAGAGCAAAATCAACACTTGGCTATTGGAGTTGTAGAGTTAAGAGCCCGTCTCATTGATCCCATTGTACTCAGCCAAGTTGTAACTAGAGATGAAGCTTTTCAATAGCTTCAAACCAAACTTCAATAGGCTAAGTACGCCAAGGAGTTGACAATCTTTGACAAGTCCTTAGCAGATGCCACTATCTACAACTTTTAGAAGGACTTGTCAGAGATTGACCAGGAGAATGCCATTCTAACTAAGGATAATCATTGCCTACATAATGTTGAGCTCCAAAAAAAAAGATGGTTGAATACATGAGACAATAGTAGGAGTAGCTTGCTAAGGTGACCATGGATCTAAGGAGGTTGCCAACAAAAAAATCATAATCTCTTAGTGGAGAAGGTCTATGCTCTTTGCTAGAAGTCTGCAATCAAAATTTCCATAAGGAAAAACATGACCCTTAAGTTAAAAAGGTCAAAAACTGTTATAGGGACCAAGTCATCTTACAAAAAGAAATTAATGAGAAAGAGATTTAATTGGTGAAGGTGAAGGTCAACGAGGCCCTATAGTAACTTTAACAAGGAGGTGACATGTGGTAGCCCATCTTTGACAGGATGGATGCATATAACAAAGAATAATTTTTCTTATGGAGCTATAGATCAAGGAGGTGATAAAATACATGGAGCTTGCCAATCATCGATATGCAAATTTGGTAATGATGATTGTCAAAAGGCCATGGTCAAAATTGAAGAAGCAGGTGGTTAGCTTGTGCTTGTTGTATGAGGCTAAGTTTAAGCATCACAAGGAGACCAAGCAAAAGCTAGAAATAGTAAACATTGAACTTGAAGCTCCTAGAGCATGTTTCACTAATCAAAGATTAACTGCTAAAAACCTGCATAGAATGAATGACTACTAGGAACTGCAGAATGCTATTAAGGCTTTTGATATTGAACAAAAATAATTTACAGCTTGGTTTATCTATGTAAAGGAGTTGTTTCTAGTAATTCCATGTGCATGAAATTTTCTCATGTTGGCCCACATTGGTGACATTGTGTGGATCATGCATGATTCCTAGAGTAAGGAGGAGAAGATGAAAGCATTGCTGGATGTTTTCTGTCTTCCACCAATAGTCATAGCTATGGCTGGACAACCACAACCATAGCCTCAACCATAATAGCCACATGCACTAGAGGTAAGAGAAGGTCATTCAACACCTTAGGAACCTCCAACTCCTAGGACCATCTATTTTTTCTCCTCATCTTCAAGCCACAAGAGGAGTTATGCTATCAGTTTTGTAATGGTGTTCAATTTTGTTGTCATGAACACATAATTTTGTAAAAATTGTAAATCTACACACTTGGGAACTTAGTATTGGTTTAAGTCAGTTTTTGTGTGTTAGTTAGTTAGTCAATAATCCTATACCTTCCAAAAATTTTGTAAGAAACTTGTTCCTCCTTTTGTTCACTCAAGGACGAGTTTTCATTCAGTCATGGAGGTATGATGAGTCATCGTTTGATCACGTTGATGTGATCTTGTGGACGTGATTACATTAACAGATGGTTTGCTATGTCATCGTGTATGCATTAATGTAGTGTCTTATGTTGATGGGATCCCATTGATGTAGTCAAACGATGTGTGATTTGCTACATCAAGGTGTACGCATCAACATAGTGTCTTTTGTCATCTATATAAATGCATGTACTAGCTGCATTTATGACTTTCAATCATTAGTTGCTAGTTAAACTCACAATAGGAGTTGAGAAGTGTACAAATATTTATTTGAGCATTGATGTACCTAATCACCTTAGTGTGAATGACAACAAAGATAAGCTTTCTTGATAGACCTTGCAGTACTTGGGCTTAGCTTAATGTTTACTTGATGCATTTATTATTCATGCAATTTACTTTAATGCATTTAATAAATTAATTCATAGTGATTAATTAACGCAGATAAGTATGACCACTTTGAGCATACATTAACACTTGGTAATAGCCCTTAAGATTGATAATCCAGTAGCGTTGCAACATGTTTAGGATGTGGATAGAAAGTGGAAATAGATGCTTATGTTAGGATTAGCTAAGAATTAGTTAGTTATTAGATAAATTAAACATTTAATTACTTTATCCTTGGTAGTTATGAGAATTAATAAAAAACACAAAATAATAAAAATCATGTGGCTTAGTTCCACTGAACCATATCGTTGCACTTCATGAGTAAAATTGAGAAGACAATGATCATGTTTGTTAGATTCACTGCCTAGACCCAGTGTACTTAGAGAGCTAAAGTCTATGAAATTCAATCAGATCACTTAGTGAACATTAGTGATTTGTATGGTTGGACGTAGGGACTGCTTGTTGCTCATCATTGAGGGAACTTGATACTTCTACTTTAGTAGATCCCACTCATAAATTTTATAAATTATATATGAAAGGAGTTGAAAAAAAAGAAGAAATTTTTGACACAGTCAGACTACTAAATTGGAACAATGAAGTAACTTATCATCTATATAAGAATATGCAACTCATAGACATATATGTTCAAGGAATACAAAATAGCCTAAAGAAGCATCCTTCACTAGCTAAACCAAAATCCTCATCTACTCATTCCAAGTCTATTATTCCTCCTACTGGCACCTATATATCCTCTCCTCCTAGGAATGTACATAGAATTCTTCTTAAGGGCAAAGAAAAACTAATACTTGTTAGCCAACTCACCCAAGTAGATCAACAATTTGCCCATTCTCATCAATCTAGAACACAAGAAATGCAAGTTGATGTTCTAGATGTTCCCAATATTCATACTATTCCTACTAAATAAATCATCTTTATCATAGATGAAGCTGATTATGTAGAAAAATATCTTACAATTCAAAAAATACATGGTTTGATCGATACGTATGTAGTTCTCTAGTGTAAGTCTATTAGAGAAGCTATACAAAGCATTATCTTTGGATTTATAGGTATTTTATGATTTTTGTGGGAAACTCTTATCAAAGAACCATTAGATGTTAAGGAAGAATTACTAAATTCTTCAAATAAAAATTTTGTTAATGATTTAGTAAAAGAATTTATGGACATTGAAACTAAATTATTTGATTTTTTGAGAGAATGTTTCCTAGAGGCTAAATTAGAAGATATGTCTAAATTAGATGAACATCTACATCAAATAACAATTTAGTATTATATAGGAGGTTTATTGCAGGACAATACCACAAAAACTATGTTTTTACTCTCATTTCTTAATTACTTTAAAGACCACTATAAAGTTGAAATGGAAGCTGGTGGTAAAGATATTGAATCCATGAGATTAGAGAAATATGCCAATTTATTAAAGAAGTCCACTTTCTTATGTGTTTTGAGATTAAAGCCCAACATGCTATGTATAACCATAAGAAGCAATTTGGACATTCTTTCTACTTTGAACATTTCCCTATTTGTTATGGCTGGTGGAAACCTCTTGAACTTAGGACTAAGAAAATATCTAGAAAGAAGTTTTGTGAAAAATGCCAGAATAGGAAATTTTAGACTCCTTATTTCTCCAAACAACACTCCAAACCTAAGTTCAATAAGAAAAAGAAATATTTTAAATGATAAACAACTAGAAGATCCTCTAAGGACATACAATGTCTTCTATGTGGTCAAAATCACTATGCTCATAAATGTCCTAATAAGAAAAGCAACAAAAAAGTTTAACTTTATTACCAATTATGATATAAATGAATCATAGTTTAATTATCATGAAGACTCTCATTATCAGAAAATGAACATTGAATTCTCTAGAGATGAAAGTTTCGATCATGATATTTCTAGTCTAGAGGACCAATGTTCACAACTGGCTAATAAATCAGAAGACATGTATAATCAAACATTTTATTGCCATACTTTTAGGATTCATATTTCTAGTTTACATAAAGAATTTGAAGTAGTTGCTAAAAAATAAAAAAATCTTAAAAAGGAATTTAAACTACATGTGTATGAAATAAATAAGTGTATCATCATACAAAAAAGAATAAATCAACAAAATGAACTTTTTGATCAATTAAGACAATGATAAGTATTTGAAAACACTAGAGAATGTCCTCCCTCTAAGTAGGATGAAGAAGTATCCCAAATAGACCTATAATACACATGAAATTCATCTTGTGATTTATTTGCTGGATCTTCTTCCCAACCAAGAATACCTAGACAAACTAATCAAAGCAAGGCTATTCTAAGACAAGCTTGAATCCAACAAATAAAGGGTTTTCTAGCTAGAGCCACGACAAAATTTGAACAATTAGAATAATAAGAAGAAGCATATCAAAAGGCTTAATATGAAAGAGATGTCTCTACTTCTATCCAACAAAATGAGGACTCATCCTATACTATATTCAAGTGCAATACAACTATTTTACCTATCTACACATTGGCAATATAAATTTCTTATTTTAAGCCTTATCCCATTGATGTTCTAATTGATTTAGGAGCCAAAACTAGTCTAGCTAGATTTTCAATTATTCTAGAGCATCTTTAGGTGAAGAATAGACTTTTATCTTTATAGTTTAATCATAGTAGACAATGATCAAAATTTCATGCTAATGTCCACTTTCTTATAAGAAATAAAATAGTACAAATTAAAATTTCACATTGCGAATTAGTTGAACATGATATGTTAATAAGTGCAGATAATTTATATTTAATTGGTCCTTATTCTATTAGCACTAATCATATCACCCTTGGGCCTATAAGTTACCAACATAAATTTATTTATCAATATGGATTTGCAAGATCTCAAAAATTAAAAGAATAAAATCCACAATGGATCATAAATGTAGTTAAGAAAGCCATTGACCAAATAGAAGAAATTGGGACCAAAATAATAAAAGATTATGCTAGAGATGATCCAATAGCGTTTTGGCACATTAAGTCTCACTGGTGCAATATAGATTTTAAATTTGAAGATGGTAAAATTCCAGAGATGTTGACACATCACATTTGTATAACACAATCATTGATGAGACACGGTTCGCACAGGCCGC
>MNCI01009010.1:125869-151489 GCA_015680685.1 Gnetum montanum | reverse complement strand
TTTTACTGACCCGTAAGTCCCTATCTGATCGACAAGACCGTTCAGGGCACCGCGGATTCGTTTTTCCAGCTTAGCCCTCGCGCGGATCCGTGGTTAAAGCTGTGTACACGGAACTTCGGTCGGTATTTCCAGCTGCCGACGTTTTCCGTCGTTACACTGACGCTAGGACCTAGTGCTGTAGTTAGAGTTAGTTTTAGTTTCTCAACCCTTCACCATTTAGCATAGGAGATAAACTGTAAAAGATCAAAAAAATCATATACCTCGGACTTACTTAACCATACACCGTGACAACAACAAGTTAGTCTGGGAAGACAACGAATGATTAACCCCAAGTGTTCCATGGGGCGTTTAGGCATTTAGTTTGCGGAGTTCGACCGGATCGTGCATGCTACGCTTGTTTCGTATGGTTGAGTGTAGGGGTACCTCGCCACTCATCAGCTACTATCAAAAGGATAAAAGAAAAATGCTAACACCTTTCCAAGCTACAAATTCTTGGGATAGGATTAAAGATTATTAAGATAGATGCCTTTGATAAATAATGGGGTGCTATCTTCAAAGAGAAGGATAATAATAAAGAATATGTGTGTAGATATGGTTTAGGAAAATTTAAGCAAGCTCAAAAAAACTATCATAGCACACATAAAGAATTACTAGCTATAATTAAGGTTATCAAAAATTTTAGATTATTTGTTCAAAATGAAAGATTTATAGTATGAAGTGATTTAAAATTTTTTATAGTTTTTGAAATTCCAAGACTACTAGTAAACTAGCTCATAAAAGATTAATTAGATGGTTACTATGGTTATCTAATTTTGATTTTTTTGTGAATATATTCTTGGTTAAAATAATTCTCTTGTTGATTTCTTAACCTGTGAGTTTCATTAATAGCTATACTTCAACATGAAGGATGGTACAGACGTTCTACTCATAGGATTAGCTTAGTTAAATTCAAGAACTTTCTTGGTATAATATGCTGACAATGGTAAAGTTGTTTAATTTGGCTATTACACTAGAACTTAAGCTTACTTGATGCACTTGGCCATTACATAATTTTTGTACCACTTTTCATGTTTTCCAAGTAATCTTGGATGTATGGGATAGACCAAACCTTGCTTTTAGAGATTAGTGGAACTCTTATGGGCACCAACCATCTCATTTCCCACAAGGATCTCTAACTAATTTAAAGAATACTACTAATAATAGTAATGGTTATAATTTCTACTCCAATCTCTTGGCAAGGGAATTCTATGAATGACAATATGGTGAACCATTGTTTTGGTACCTTTGTATGAATATTACTCATAAAAGGTCCAATATGCCACCATATTATTATGACTATTATAATGATATTTATACTATAAATAAGTGTGTTGGGCTCAAAATATAGACAATATTATGCTCCCATGGCTTTACCTGTTGGACCCATATGTTAGCGATCATGGCTTGTACATCATGTGTGAAATTCCATTGACACGATGGGAGGAAAATGAACATGAAGAATCATCTTCTAATAGCCATGGTTAGTTTGACAATACATTTGAAGATAGTGGGTGGTGTGTCAAGATCCACTTTTTATGGTACATAGGTAGTGGATAGCTTTAGTAGTGTACTATTGACCACATGTATGGTCCTTATGTAAAGAGCTTGATGCACTATGTCAACATTATCTTTTTGTTGCAAGCCTTCTATTAGCTCTTTGACTCTATATAAGAACCTTAAGAGATAACCTCAAGAGGCATCTAGAGATAGAAGTGCATAGCTCATTTCTAAAGCATCCCTTGAGAAGTATTCCTTAAGTCCTTGTAAAGTTGTTTGAGGTTCAGTTTTCAATAAAGCTTTCTAGCTTGTGCTTAAGTTTCTCTATTATTCTTTGCTTTGTGCTTAAGTTTCTCAATTATTATTTGTTGCATTCGTGAGAGAAAAAGAGAAAGAGAGCTTGATTAAGAGCTGTAAGAATAATGATGTTAGGATTTGTTTACCTTTGGAGGCTTTATATTGGACCTTCATGCATTTATCTTTTCAAAGCTATGCTTTTTTGAGTTGGTATTTCAAAGAAACTTACTTTGTGCTTTCACTGTTAGGCCTGACTATTTCAATACCCAACCTCATAAATTGGGTCATGAGCATGGCAGGAATGGATCAATCAGGAGGTAACACAATGCTATTATCTATATCTCTCCATTGTCGCTACTCATACTAATGAAGGATCAAGGTAAATTTTAGATAATAGTTATTTGGATGGGTGTACACGACTTTCAAATGTTAAGGTTTCTCATTGATTCTTTGCATCCTCTTTTGGTGCCTATTGTTTTTGTCATCATGCAGTAGAGATTCATTCTTGTGAGTAGAAGCCATATAAAAAAGAAACGTAAGTGTGCCTTAGGATAGTGTTATTATTATTATTATGAGAGATATGCTGTTATGTTCTCCTCACAATGCTTATGTATGAATTCACTAGTTAATAATATTTTGCCTACTTAGCAAAAATAAGTCCTTGGGAATGATGCCAATGATAAGTAGTAGGTATCCCCTATGCCCAACCATATGAATCAGAAGTGTTCACTAGCAATTTGGTCAAACTTCATAGACTTAGTTATTTAAGTGGCCAATATTCTTAAATAGTGAATTGTGTAGTTGCAAGATTGTTGTCTTCCTAACTCACACTTGTGTATTATCCATATGTATGATTAAGTGTGGTTAAGATGCATGATGTATATTTTTTTCATTATTTTAAGATATTTTTATCCTAACTGTTAGATGATCAGATAAAGGTTTAAAAATTAATTTCCTATTAATTAGCTAACTTAGTAACTTACTATTTTAATGTGGAGTAACTGTTCCCATTTGCCATACACATCCCAAACTAGTGTTAAGACTACTGGGTTACCAAGTAGCTATTATTGGGTGTACAAAATATCCACTGTTAGGATTACTAAGCATTAACACATTATGCTTGAAGTGGTGTACTCACGTGTTTATGATTAATAACATTAATAATATTAATTACTTAATGATAGGTAGTAATGGAAAATGCAAGTAAATTAAGGCACATAAACATAAAGTTAAGCTATTCTAAGTGTTGCAATAGATATAGGAAATCTTTATTTTATTGTTGTCATGCCAATGTGTTTGAGTACAAGGACATTCAAATAAAACTATGTACAATCTCTTAGATCCATAATACAAGTAATCAGAGGGAAAATATTCTAACTCTAGAGAGAAGAAACTGTAAGAGTTCAGCTAAGGCTATGATTGAAATGTGCCATAAATGTAAGGAATACATGAATTTATATAGGCAATGATCCTAGCATGTGTTGATGGAGATACATTGACAAGGCTACATCATGTAGCCTATCTTATTAATGTTTCATCACTTATCAACTTGTAAATCTACATTTTGAGGATTAACAAAAATGTATGCATTGATAAAAGAGAAAATTTCAACATTGGTTGAAAAGGTTGGGAGTAATATAGAATTTTCCATAGGAAAATCTTAGAGGAATAAAATTTGCTTGAGAAAAATTAGAGAGAAAAGAAATAAGATATGCTCAAAAAAATCAAATTTGCTGTAGAAATATCAGATCCATTTAAAAAATTAGATTTGTTGAAGAAATATCAAAAGAAAATTGGAAAGTTTAATTTATGATTAGTAACAAGAATATAATGATCTTAAAGGATTTTTCTTTCAATATATGTCCTTTGATAAAGCTTTCTAATTCAGTGACTTTGGTGAATAAGATTTAATGTTGGGAATTTGGCCTTATGATGAACAATAAAAATTCACCATCTAATATTTCTAACATTCTATGTTGATGCAACATTAGTTCATTGAGATATTGTAGATGCTACATTGCATATGCATTATAGCATCCCTATTGGTGCATCTTAGTTGGTTGCTACATCGTACATGCTACATCACATCTACAATTTTGTAGATGCGATGTCACAATTGCATCAATGGGTACGCATCGATGTAGCCTTGTTGATGCATACATGTTGATGCAATCCTATTGATGCATGTGTTGATGTAGTGTGTGTTATTGCTTATAAATACGCATGCTCATATCGTGTATTTAGCATTTTTTTGTTGATAGAGTAGCTGAACCCTTCTGGTTTTATTTTGTAGTCTTAGAGAACAGTTAGTGAGTGCTTGTAGTGTGGATTTGAATTAGTTGCATGGCATCTTATTCAAGTGGAAATGTACTTGGACACAGTCCATGAACGATAATAAGATTGAGATTGATTCCTATCCATTGTAGTACTTTGACTTAGATTAAATTCTCTTTATTGCACTTTAAATTCATGTATGTAGTTAATATTTATATTTCCATGTACATTAATCAATTGATGGAATGAGCACGACTAGTTTCAAGCGTAAACACGTATTCACTTAGTAATCCCAGTAGCATTATTGCTTGGTTTGCCTAGTAGTAGAACATTTGGTAATACCAGTAGTGGATATGTGAGTTTAGAACATGTAAGACAAGTTGGGAATGGACACTCACCTTTCATAAGCTAGTTTGGCATTTATCTTTCTATTGTTAATTAGATTAAATAATTAATTTCTTCATTATCATTAAGCTTAGCATAAAACTGCAACAACATCAACCATCATATGCCTCACTTTAGACTAAACCATACGTGACAAAGCTACCACTAGTAGAAGTGGGAATACAACAAACTGTGATCAATGCTTAATGATCTAGATGCACAACTAGTTCCATCCATGGAATTGGATTAGGTTGTGCATGAACACTTGTAATTTGTATGGTTAGGCATAGGGGGTACTTGCTGCTCATCATTGGCACCATTGCCAGGGATGGTGCTAGTTATCTAGGTTAGTTATATTATAAATGATCCTTATAAAGATATTAACGATTTATCTTTTAGAAAATATTAATATTTTAAGTCACACATATTAAAAACATGTCTTCTTTACATAGGACCAATAATGCATCGTATGATGGAAACACTTATAGGAGAAACGGTAGGTCCTATATTGAAGAGAATTGGAGTGACCAACCTCAAGCAGGGATTTCATATGCTCATTTGACCTGTACTACATGCAAATACTATGTTCAATTGGTACAGAAAATTCTAGAAGAGATGGAGTAACTCCCAAAACAAGGAGGGCCTAAAGGCCTATAACCTCCTTTAAAGTTAGAAAAGATAGATCAAGGGACCATGGGGGAAGATATAGGAGCCATGGAAATTCTCCTTATTTCCCATCTTCCTCTTCTTCTTCAACGTCTAGTTTTGACGAAGATGAACGTAGGTATAAAGATAGAGCTTCACTAAAGGGTCAAGATAAAGATAGAAATCAAACCCAAGGACACAATCAAAGACATCAAAATAAACATAAACAAGATCATCATGATCAAATAAATAAAAATAGAGATTATCACCATGATATATCTAATATTAATGAACCCTTATTGGTTACTAGGGGCTTGACATAGATTAGGGAGGAAGTTATAATACCCCAAAGGCATGAAAGGGATAGCCACATCAATTGGCTTGATATGGACAACATTCCTAAATTTAGGAAAGGCTATAATTTTATCAACAACATCACTTACAAGCCTTCCATGATGCTTGTGCCTTTCAAAATATTGAATGTAAGTGGTAAAAGCTTAAGCTCTTTCTTAGGACACTCATAGATGAAGCTGAATGTTGGTATAGATCATTGGAATTAGATTCCATTCACTAATGGTCCACAATGTTGGAACTCTTCAACAAAAAATACAAAACATATGCAAGAGTGTCCAACCTAAGAAAAAAAATCCAAGGGTGGAAGCAAGAAAATCATGAACCCTTGGACGTGGCCTTGGATAGATACTATTAGCTACTACTTAGACGTCTTAGTCATGATTTCTCTCAAAAAGAGTAACTTTTCCACATCATAGATGGGCTTCATAATCAAACGAAGCATGGAAACAAGTTTATGTAGTAGCCACTAAACTAGAAGACACCTAGTGACTTGAAAATGAGAATATTAAACTATTTCAAAGATGCATGGAAACATTTGATTCACTTATTAGTTATAAACTTAAGAAAACAAACCAAATAGAGGACTTGGACATAGATATCTTAAACTTAGATTATACATTGAAAGGGATGTTAAACACACAGGCCTTGGAATTAAAGTAGAAAATCAAGAAAAAGAAGTAAGCACATCTAGATCCCCTAAAATAGAAATACCTTCAAGTCTAGTTGAAGATACATCTCCGAATGATCCAAATAAGATTATCACCAATGTTCAATGTGCTACCATGTAAATAATTAAATTAGTAATGGTGATAGATGGGAAGTTAGTGGTGTACAACTAGGGGATTGTGTGGTCCATCTCCCAAATGTGTGGCCATAAGTTTAGTCAAGGGGGAGATGCCCCATCTTGGTTTAAGAACTAATAAGTGCTTTTCACTTTTTTGTTTTACAATTTTTTATCATTTTTCCATTTATTTCAATATTTTCTAATTCTTAATATATTTTCCATTTTTTGTAATTTCTTTATAATTTTCTCTTTTCTTACGTCATTTTCTTTATGTTTAATGTTTTTGTTAATAATATTTCCAAGTCATGATGCAAAATTAAATGCTATGTGTTGGGATTTTGTGCTATGCTATTAAGATGATTGGGTAAGTAGTTGTGTAGAGAAGTGAGACCACCTCATCCATCCCTCTAGTTCTTTGAATAAAAGGGCTTTTTCATGAAAGAAATTTTGTTCTTCTTTTATGAAACTAAAATTAATGAATGATGATTGTATGTTGAAGAAAGAGGGAATGACCAAATGGAAATGGCAAAGGGTGTGACCTTAAGGAGATTTGTTGGGTTCTCTTCTTGACTTTCTTCATGTGGTTTATGACTCCTTGTGGAGTGTATCATCACTCCTCCTTGTCCATAATAGAAAGCTATGTCTTTGCATATGTGGTTTCCATTTCAAAAAATATAAAATAAATAAATAAATAAATAAAATATAAAATGAAAAAAAAAAAACAAGAATGGGAATTCAAAGCATATCTCTTAGACATAATACTGGGTTACAAGCATTGGTTATGGGGCTAGAAAGACATGTTACCCATGCTTGAAGGCTTTNTGGTTATGGGGCTAGAAAGACATGTTACCCATGCTTGAAGGCTTCCTATAACTAAGGCCCTTCATTTCTTCTTCTCTTTTCTTCTCTTTTTAGAGTGATGGTTGTTCTTTGTGGTGGTTGTAGACTCATGATGGTTGGCAAAAAGGAATACATCAATTCAAGGTCACTGTTCATGGTATGGACTTGGTTTGAGCTTAAATAGATAGGTATGTTGATCATTTTAATCACATTTGTCATAAGAACCTATTGTAGACATGGTCAAGTACCTTACATCCTGATCTCTACAATCCCTTCTCATCCCATTATTCGCCTCACTACTGCATGCGATTATGAGTCTGATGGTTTTGTAAAGTATAGTGCAAAATCCCAACCAAGGCAGTTGTGTGTTGTTTGGAACAAAGGTATGATATACATTTAACTTCTAAGATGCTCACAGACATCTATAGAAATGGTTATTATGGCAAGAACTTGCTTTGGGGAGGACCCACTTGCATAAGTTTTTTTTATCATGGCTTTGTACTGATCTTCACATCTTCTATAACATCATTGATGGCTTCTCTGAATTTATGCATAATCTTGGGACTACTTCTCATCCCTTTCAATTACTTTTTACTTTTTTTGTACTTTTCTATTAAAATATACTTCAAGCTCAATATTTCTTGGCCATCTTCTACATTGGACCTTTGGTTTTCCTTATTTAAAAACTTGTGTGCTACCAGAGTTACACTTGTTAGTCATGGGCACTAGAAATGTTCCTTTGAAATTTTTCTAACATATTATTTTTGAACATTATGGTAACTAATAGTAATTGATTAAATAAATGTCAACAACTTGATGATTTTAGGTACCTCATAGCCTAAGGCATAGTATGTTTTCATCACCTTATACTTAAATGCAAACTAAGGGATTCAAAAAGGGTTTATTATTAAGGAACATTTACCAAAACTAATGTTGATCCTTTGGTGACTGTAGGTGATGCTAAAAGGGATGCCTAAGGAAAAAGGTCTTTTTCCATGCATGGAAATGAAGCCAAGATAGGGACAACAGAGGATATGCCCATGGACAAATAATAGCACATATAGGATAATGGCTCAAACATCACATGATTGCTAAATCTGTGGGATGATGAGAAGAAATTTTAGCCCATCCTTCAAGAATGTTTTGCATAACTAGAGAAGCATCAACATAATAATCAAGGTTGGAAGTCTATGAAATTTAGCAACAGTAAGAAGAATCATCTTCAGCGAATTTTTGAAGGCCTCTAGAAATTTTGTAATCTTCAATGTCTATATAGTCATTTTTCATTTTGTCATTTGGTAATTCATCCATTCAAATAAAATTTTATAATGCTACACTTAGTGTTAGTCAATAGTTAGCATTAGTTAGTAATCCCATATTTTCCTAATTTTTTGTAAAGAAAGCTCAATCCTATCTTGTTAACTCAAGGATGAGTTTTTAGTCAATTGTGGAGGTATGATGAAGCATCAGTTGGCTAAGATATCATAGATGCTACATTGCATTTGCATTGTAGCATTCTTATCGATGCGTCTTAGTTGGCTGCTACATCACATTTACAATGTCATAGGTGTGATATTGCAACTGCATCAACGCAATCCCATCAATGCATGTGTCAATGTAGTGTGTGTTTTGCCTATAAGTATGCATGCTCTCACTGTGTATTTGGAATTCTTTTGTTAATAGAGTAGTCAAACCCTTGAAGTTTTATTTTGTAGTCTTAGAGAATAGTTAGTGAGTGCTCGTAGTGTGGATTTGAGTCAGTTGTACAATGTCTTATTCGAGTGGTAATGTACCTAGAGAAATTCCATGAATGACAATAAGATGGAGATTGATTCATATTCATTGCAGCACTTTGACTTAGATTAAATTTACATTAATGTACTTTAAATTCATGTATGTAGTTAATATTGATATTTCCATGCACATTAATCAATCGATGGAATGAGTATGATCAGTTCAAGCATAAACACATATTTTCTTAGTAATCCTAGTAGCATTATTGCTTGGTTCTCCTAGTAGCATAACACTTGGTAAGCCTAGTAGTGGATACATGAGTTCAAGATGTGTACAACAAGTTGGAAATGGACACTCATAGTTCGTAGGCTAGTTTAGTAGTTATCTTGCTGCTATTAATTAGATTAAATAATTAATTTCTTTATTATCATTAGGAGTAGCATAAAGCCACAACAACATCAACCATCATATGCCTCACTTTGGACTAAACCATACATTATAAAGCTACCACTACCCCAAGTGGGAAGATAGTGAACTATGATCAATGCTTAACGATCTAGATGCACAACTAGTTTCATCCATGGAATTCAATCAGGTTGCACATGAACACTTGTAATTCATACAGTTGGGTGTAGGGGGTACTGGCTGCTCATCACATGTTATAGTTGATACATTACAATTATGATGTGGTTGATGCAATGTCCATTTGTATTTACCTATAAATATGAGTTCACCAACTACATTTGTGGCATCATTCTGTCACTAGGTAGTTAGACTCTTAGAATTTGATTTCATATATCTTGGAGTAATCAAAGAGTGATTATAGTGTAGAATTGAGTTAATTGTTTAGATTCTTATTTGAGTGAATTTTATCTCAACATAGTTCATGATGGTAATAAGATCAAGATTGATTCACTTCCATTGTAATATTTCAACTTTCATTATTATTTAATTTTTATTGTTATTTTATGACTTTTATAGCATAAAGTTTATGTTTCCATTGCATTATAATTGATTGGCAGAATAAGTATGACCTAATATTGAGTGTAAATGTACATTTACTTGGTAATCCCAATAGAAATTCGCCTAACATGCCTATTAGTGTAAATGTTTAGTAATCCTACTAGTGGATGCACATATCTAGGATGTGATGGTGGATTATGGAATCAAACACTCATCATCTCAGGCTAGACTAGGAATTATTTTTATATTTTAGTTAATTATATATTAAATATTATTTTTTATTTTACTTAGACAATGGTCATAACAACATTAATAATTGTGCATTGCACCTAGGCTTAACCATACGAATTAAGTGCCATTAGAAGCTTAGGTGGGAAAAGAATGACCTTGTGATCATCTAATGAAACTAAATGTTATTGCTAGCCCATTCATGGATTATGATACAATCTACTATGATGCTTATAAATTATATGGTTAGGCATTGATCATACTTGTTGCTCATCATTTGGTATTGTTGTCGAAGATAGTGCTAGTGGTTTTGTTTAGTTTGTTAGCATTATATAAGATTGATGTTAAGGTTTTAATAATTTATCTTTTGAAGTATTAAAAGTCATACACATTAATTGAATTAATTTGACTTCTTGAAAATTCAACAACCCACTCATTATCATTATCCTAATCTTATCCCAATAAAATAAGGTGGTCTACATGAGTTCTTTTTTGTCGTTTGCCTCTATGAAGAGATAAATCTTTGTTAATTAATAGTTTCTTCAAATGATCTTTGACTGTTTTTTTCCATGTCTTCTTTGGTCTTTCTTTTAGTGGCTTTCCTTGAATAGTGATGTAGCAACCTTTGTTTATAGGCTCATTACACATGTCCAAACCATCTAAGTTGCTATTCTTGTAGCTTATTTGAAATAGATGCCACTCTAATGCCTGTATTATGTAGTTTATTTTTTTGGTAACATTTAATATTCATTGAAGCATTTGCATTTTTACCATACTAATTTGTTATTAATGCCTCTTTCATACTACCTAACATTTAGCACTATATAAGATAGCAGACTTGATTACTATCCCTTAAAATTTCCCTTTCAATGTTATTAGTATTCTTTTATCACATAGAACACCACTAGCATGTATTCATTTTGATCATTCTTCTTCAATTCTACTTCTTATAGCTTTATTAATTTTACCAAGTGATTGAAGGATTGATCCTAGGTAGCAGAATCATTGGTAATGAGAGAATTTTTGGTCTTGAATTGTTACTTTTATTTCACTACTATTTTTGACCTTTTGATTCTAGAGTACGTCTCCACTTCTTCATTTTAGAAGCAATATTTTCTTGAGCTGTATCTACTAACACGATATCATTTGTAAATAGCATATACTAAGGCATTTTAGCTTGTATTTACTTTATTATTTCATCCATAATAATGACAAAAAAAGTATTGGCTAAGCAAAAACCCTTAATGTAGACCTATTATAACTGGAAAATCTAATGTTGTTCCATAACTTATTTTAATATTAGTGGTAGCTCTTTCATACATGTCTGTAATCACTTTAGTATATTTATGAACGATGTTTTTCCTCTATGACGTCCACTAAATAATATCTTTAGACACTCTATCATATTCTTTTTCCAAGTTAATGAAGATAATATTAACATTTTTTCTACGTTTTCTAAATTTCACCATCAATTAGTATATGAAAAAAATAACCTCTATAGTAAATCTCCCTAATATAAAATAGCCTTAATTGTTTATTCAATGTTGAGATGTTATTCTATGGCTCTCTCCCAAAGCTTCATAGTTTGTTTTATTAGCTTAATCCCTCTATAGTTTGCATAATTTTGTATGTCTCCTTTACTTTTGTAGATGGAAACAACAAAGATTTTTCTTGAAATATTAGACATATCACCATCATTCAAAATTTTGTTACGTAATTATGTTAGATAAGAAACTCTTGTATCTTCTAATGCTTTCCAAACTTCTATAGGAATGTTATCTAGTTTAATAGCTTTTCCATTTTTCATCTTTGATAAGGCTATCTTTACCTTAGAGAAGAAAAGTTTATTAACCAAACAAGAATTTGGTTTTCTTCTTGGATGTCTTCTCTTGGGAATTCTTCATTTAATAATTCTTGAATATAAATTTTCCACCTATTCAAAAATTCATTATCTTTTACCAAAATTCTTTCATTTGCTTCCTTGATGCAGTTGACATGATCAATGTCTTTACATTTCTTGTTTTTGATTTTTGCAAATTTATAAATATATTTTTCTCATTCCTTCCTAATTTATCATAAAAACTGTTCAATTCCTTATGTTTGGCTTTGAATACTACTATGGTTTCCTCCTTCTTTGTCATTTTGTATATTAGCCTATTTTCTTGGCTACTATTTTGTTGCCATTTCTTAAAGCATTCTTTTTCTTATTTTGGATAGCATGTTGTACTTCATCACTCTAGCACCCTATTTTCTTTGGGATGTATTTTTTGCCTTTTTTTTCACCCAAGATCTTTCTAATTTTTTGAATGCAACTTTTCATTTGACCCTAAATTAAATTCGTAGAGCAATCTCAATTCCAAGTACCTTTGTCAAGCAAATACTTTTTGAATAAGGTAATAATATCTTTCTTTATATTATACCATTTTATACATTTAGTCCCTTATGCTACATTTTAAGTTTTGTATAGCTAAGTCATGATCATTAATCAATACTCTTTTTAAGTATGATCTTGTAGTCTTTACACATGATCCAGTCTCTTTTACATATAACAGAATAATCAATTTTTATTTTATCCATACCATTCTTATATGTAATTAAATGTTCTATTCTTTTCTTGAAATATGTATTTGCAATTGCAAGGTCACAGAAACTTACAATTTATAGTAATGAATCTCCTAAACACTGTGCTTTCCAAAATCATGTCCACCATGAATCTTATCATATCTCATATTCATAGATCCAACATGATCATTAAAATTCCCTTCAATGAATATGCTTTCTTGTTGGGGAATTTCTTGAAGCACTTGATTTATAAAATCCCAAAAATCTTTCTTGATGGAATTTGCTAGGCCAATTTGTAGAGCATATACAGTGATGATGTGATGATTTTATTTCCAAGCACAAGTTTGATGCCCATAAATTAATCATGATGGCAATATCATTGTATCAATTTATCTTTAATAGATTAATCAACGATGATGCCTACTCCATTTCAGTAACTTTCTTTTTCTAAGTAGAAGAGTTTGTAACCATACCCTAATTCTATAGCTTTCTTCTCTTTTCATCTTGTTTTGTAGAGGTAGGTAATGCTGATTCTTCATCTTTTTATAGCATCGATAATTTCAGATATCTTTTTATTGAGAGTTCTAATGTTCTACTTGCCATCTAAAATTTTTGTCATTGGACTTGCTTCTTTATTGACATCTATTCTAAATGTGGGAACCTTTGTATGCTTTTCATAATATATAAGTGACAATGTTGCATTTGTTATTTTTGGAGGACATTATAGCAAACCCTTACTTATTTTCCATAGTAATTGGGCCCTATGACTACTATGCATCACATATGGGAAATTCCCTAGCATATACAAAATTTAAAAAAGAACTCATCCATGAGATTTGTTAAGGTTTTACAACTAGTTACTAACTTGATACTAATTTTTCTAGTTTCATATATGGGCTTGGGACTAACACTAGTGAAGTTGCAAATTCAACAACCCATTGTGAGAAGGAAATCTTGCAGGGGGCCATGAAAAAAATAATGATGCTAATGACTTGCATGTGTTGTATCAAGTGAGGATCACCTATGCTAATTAAAATCCTTATTTTCCTTACTATAGCTTTATCTTTCACCAGGATGAATAGATATAATGGAGTGACTTGTAAGGTAATATTATTTTACCCCTCAATAGAGTAGCCCCATTAATGCTTATAGTAGCACTTTTGAGAGTTGGAATTGGACATGCTTCATAAGGCTATCATATTGATAAGTACATGTTTGTTGCCTATTTACCTACTGAGACATAGCTTAAACAAGATCACTAGATGGAAACTAGATAGTAGTATGAAAAGGGAAGTACACTATACTTATGACATCCTAGTTAGAGAAGGAAGACATAAACCAATAGTCTAAAAGGTTGCACCACTAAAGATCCACCTCATATTCCCCTCTCTTAAACACTAAGGACTTGAGACATACAAGTCTACATCCTATTATAGGAGAAACTCCTAGAAGAGATGAGTAACGTCCTAGAAGAGATGAGTAACGTCCTAGAATAAGGAGCTCTTCAAGACATGGGAATTCTAGTAGACTAAGAATAGATGCAGATAGGGATCATGGAAAGAGATCAAGTAGACATGATTCTTTTAGTTCATCATCTTTTTCTTCTTTATTATCAAGCTTTGTTGAGGAGAAACATGGATGAGTCAGAATCCCTAGTTAAAAACCCAAACAAATAACCTAATGGGAATCCTAGGAGAAATCTTGAGCGTAACACCCTTTCTGTAGATATCCCTTACCTCTTAGTAAGTTTGTGGTTTGATTCCTTGATGTCTTATTTACTAATGTATGTCTATGCTTGTAAATTCCTTTTCTTATGTTAACCATGCTTTTTTGATTAGAGTTATCAGTCTAACTATGTTCTTTTTAAATAATCTTTTACTCTTAATATATTCTAAGGTTTTTTTCTCTTTTTTTTTCTTTTAATTTTAATATTTTTTCCATGTTCTAGTACTTTGACATTTTTAGTAAGTATAATATTTTTGTATCTTTTTTAGTATTTTGGATTTTTCTTTTAATTTAGCATATGTGTACTAGCCCTTTTGTTGGAGTTATAAGTTAGCAGGTATCAATCATTGAATGGGTCATTGGCACATAGGATACTATTTTGGGTTGGTGATGAACCATGATTTGTTAGGCTCTGATATCAGGTACGCAATATCATGACCTCACTAGCGATATCGAATACATGATATCGTGGTTCCTTTGTGAGCCTATAAATACAAAATTGGGCATAGGGGAGAGTTATAAGAAAAGTTAGTATTAGAGTAGGATTTTTTTGTCAATTTCAATTCTTCTCAACCCTTTCCTCAGTGCAAGCCCATAGTGTGATGATTGTAATTGTACAAAACCTTTATTCGAGTGTGATGTACTTGGACATGCACATGACTGGCAATAAATATCGAGATTACTTCATCATTGCAGCATTTACTTAGTTTTAATTATTTACTATTATTGTTATTTATTGCTTTTTTAATTAATATTTTTCTACCCTCATTTCCTATCCTTGTTATTAAACGTGGAATGAGTATGACTTAATCACAAGCATTTAAGTGTGACTACTTGGTATCCTAGTAGCGTACTTAGGACATGTGCTTGGTAATCCCAGTAGTAGTACACGAGGTCCAAGATGTGTACGGATGATTAAGGATGGATGCTCATCACACTTAGGCTAGCTTAGATTCTCTTCTCCCTTTCCTTCTTAGCTTAATAAAAGTTATTTTCCATTGCCTCTAGGAGTAGCACTAGTTTAGGACCACATCATACATCTCACTCTGGACTAAACCATACGTGATAAGTAAATACTAGTCCAGGTGGGAAGATAGAAAATTGCAATCAATGTGTAACTATCTAGATACCACAACTAGCTTGTCCACGGAGTTCGACCGGATCGTGCAGGAATGCTTATATTCATATGGTTGAGTGTAGGGATACCTAGCCACTCTTCATTGGTGCTATTGCCAAGGACGATGCTAGTTATTTAGATTAGTTATATCATACAAGATCACTGTAACAAAGTATTCATGATGTATCTCTTAGAAAAGAACTTGATTTCAATTAAGTCACACACAAATTCACAACTATGTCTCTCTTACAAGACTATGATAATGCAACAACTAGTAAGGAAATTCATTGAAGAACCAACAAATTATATAAATATGAAGATGAAGTTTGGAGTACTCAATATGATGCAGGGGTCTCCTATGTACATAAACAAAGACAACATCATCCCAAATCCCAAATTCATAACCTACCTAGTGACGATGAACCCTTGATAGCCACTAAGAGCCTAATGCATATACAAGAGGCTGTTCAAATATCTTACAGGCATTATAAGGAAAGCCATCTACCCAGGCTTGATTTAAACAACTTTCCCAAATTTTTAGGAGGCTATGATTTAGATCTACAACATCATTTACAAGCCTTCCATGATGCTTGTGTATGGAAAAATATTGATAATGGGTGGCAAAAACTTAAGCTCTTTTCTCTAACACTAGTTGGCTAAGCAAAAGTATGGTATAGGTCCTTAAAACCAAAATCAATTTGACGTTGGCTGACAATCATGGAACTATTTAATGAAAGATATCAAACATATGCAAGAGTGTCAACCTTGAGGAGATAAATCCAAGAATTAAAATAGGGACAATAGGAACCCTTGAACATGGACTTAGAAAGATACTATTCATTATTAAACAATTTCCCAGGATATGGATTCTCTGAGGAAAGGCTAATGTACCACATCATGGATGGGCTTCACAATGAAATAAGGAAGACCCTAAGGATGTATGCCAAAGGTCAACTATATAAGCTACGAACCCATCAATTCCAAGAGCTTATTAAGCAAGTAGCAAAAGAAGAAGGAGAAATGGGTAAATGGGAGAATGTTGAAAGCTCTCAACAGAACCAAAATCTCAAAATAGCAAAGGTCCATGATCATGAAGAGGATAAATCAACTCACCTCAAGGAGGTGGAATCATCTTTTCCAATACTAAAATCACTAGATGAAATTAAGGCAAAGATCAATAAGATGATGGAATGGATACATAAAAAATGTGGAGAATATGCCAACACTATTAGAGGTAGAACCATGACAAACCAGGAAGCAGGACAGAACATCCTTAGACAATTGGAAACAAGGGTTGAAGAGAATAAGAACTCAACTGCTAATCATACGTATTAATGTAACCTTTGCCTGTACAATCACCCTAAAGGAAAATGCCTGATCTTGTCATATTTACATAAGCATCGGGGAAGAATGTTACATCCAGAGTTCATACAAAAATACTGTGTTGAATCACAGTGGCAAAGATCCTAGTCATGTGGGAGGCCACCCTTAAACTGGTCACACCCTTCATATCATACGAACCCAAGCACTTATCAGGTTCAGCATCCTATTTCCCCAACCAGGTCAACATCCTCTATGTCACCACATCGTTATCATTCTCCTAAATACTATCAACCCATATCCTCTCCAACAGGACCACCACCTCGTGTACTTTATGCTTCTCCTCAACCTTAATATTCTCACCCTTTACCTCCTTCTAAATCGCCACTAGTTGTTCCAGAAGGTTTTGCACCACAGCACCAACCCATGAATGTCTCTTACACTGCTACTGTCAATAGCAATGGAGGTCCTCCACGACACCAGAAGCATCCTGTATTTAGACATGACCATAGGAAGGGACTGCACAGTTCTAAGACCACTGCATCCTCCCACTCAGCACAAGTTTAACATTGTGTTGCATCCTTCTCCTCGAATCCAATGCCTTGTGTTACCTTATCCGAGCCACTAGTCAACACTCCAACAACTATGCGGCCTAATGAATATAGCCACATAGGGAGACATATTGATCCTTGCATACCATCTTATAGTCATGGATGCCATAGTGTGTAAACTCCTTACCAATTGACTACATCTCATAATTTGCCCCATTATGCCTACTTTAATTAAGTGTGTGAACCCCAAATTGGGTATATTCCAACCACCACATCAAAAGACACCCAGTGGTTTGGATATGATTGGACTCTAATGTTTCCAAAATGCTTGGATCCAAAATTTCCATTTATTAATTCTAGCCATGCTCAACTATTTAGTTATGGGGGATATCCTACACTCTAACAAGCAGAATTAGTAAATATTTTTCCTTTTCTTTAATTTTAAATTTTTTTTTTCCAGTTTTTCATCTTTCAATTTGTTGTTTTTTCTTTTTATCTTTTTAGGGGTAATCTCATTTATGAATAAAACACTCATGTGACTCGTTGGTTAAGGTGTTGTTCTATGTTATCAAGTCTCGGGTAACTAATTATTTGGACAGTGAGCCCATCACATCCACCCACCCATTTTATTAATAAGAGGTTCTACTCTAGGTACGATGATATTCTTGTCATCATGAAAAATTAAAAGTAATTTTGTGCTCATTATGCCCAGAGCGAAAAATGATGGACTAAGAGCGAATGACCAGGGTGTGACATCAAGGAAACTTATGGATTCTCTTTGGTGACATTTGTAGGAGCTATCATGCAACCTAGTTGTGCTAAGATCCTTGTAGATCTAACGAAAAATGGGAGTAAGAGTAATAAAGGCACTCAATAAAAAAATGCTATTCTAGGGGGTCCCATTGAAAAGACATGCACCCATGCCTAAAGGTAGGTGACTTATTTAGATTATGCATCAAAACAAAAAGAAAAAAAAAAGAGATTAAGACAAAAAGTGCCACAAAGTAATTCCAAATCACTCTTCCCTTGAACAAAATGCCAAGTGATCGCATGCCTTGTTGTCATGGTACTCTTGTGGTTGTCCATCATGAGATGAAACAATGTAATGTCACTAATTGGAGGAATGGACTTGGTCTTGAGTTTGGAGCAATGGGCTAATGACACATTAAGCATGCCCTACACTCAGGATTCATTGTGCCATGGGTCAACTACCTCATGTCCCAATCTTTGCAATTCCTTCTATAATTTGCCTCATCTTGTTGTTCATGTATTTGTGATTCGTGTTTTGTGTAGCATTGAATTCATATCTCATCAGAGTGGTATCTGTATGTGTGTGTTTTGTGGAATTGGTATGCATTACATTTCACCCTCTAGTGCCTACGGACATTTTTCAAGGTAGTTACGTAAGGGCATCATAGGGAGGAACCTGCTTTGGGGAGGACCCGCTTGTGTAATCCTTGTAATTTATACACATTACCCATCACCATTACATCATTTTATCCTTTGAGTACCGCATTGGCAACATTATTCTTTCCTTTATCATCCTTCTAAGTTTAAACATTCGTATGCACCATCTGAAGTCCTTTTTCCTCATTCTATTCATGAATTTCATTATCAGATTCCACCCCATTATACATTTTTTTCGTTCTAGTATATTTAATGTTACCCTACACCTTTCCAATTAGCCTCAAATCCTTCATTTATGGCCTTGGAAATTTAGAATTCATTAATTTTACTAAGTACCCTATTTTCAATTGGCTGCGATATTGGGTACCCAATATTGGGTCTGACACGATATCGGGTCCACGCTATTGGGTACGTGATATTGTGTCCATAAAAAACTATATATATGGGCCCCCCATGCACATCAACATCATTTTACACTGTTCATGCAAGGGGAGTTGTTCAAATTTTTCTCCATGAACTTGCTAACTTGCAAGCCTCTCGTTCTAACATCCATAACTTGCTCATTAACACTCCGATTCCCATTCTGATTGAACCTGTCTAAACCCAGAGTGTTCAAATTAGTTGTGGGGGAAGGGTACACTCCAAGTCACACATAATTTTTCCAAAATTCATTGTCACCCGAAGGATATCATAAAGGGTAAAGGACCATAAAAACTATTAAACACATTGCCAAATCAACTTTATCTCTTCACTCATACCAGGGGAATTAATTTTTGGAACCACCTAATCAAATTGGGCACAATATAAAAACTTTTAGCAGACATTTTCATAAAATTTCCTAACTCTAGATCACACGAAACAAGAAACAAATTCGTTAAAGGCAAGAAGTAATGTATAAATCAAACTTTGTAAGCAACCTTACTAATGGACGGTCTCGTGTGATTGAAGATGGCCCCTAAACATGGATAACAAGGAGAACCCTCTCAAGATGTGTCAAAACAACCAAGGAGAGGCAAAAGCCAAGTGTCTCCCAAGGAACATGTAGAATAGAAGGCATAATCATTCAGCATCCATCAAGAGCCTCCTATTACTGTGTGATTGGGATAGGCTAAAAGAGGAGTCGTTGAAGCACTTGAACAAGGATAATGTCTCATGTTGTCCTCAGAATGTGTTCAAGCAATCCAGAAAGGTCCATGTTAGCGACTGTGATCGTGGAACTCAACTTTGGACCTTTCATGGAGTTCGCTTTTGAAGTAGTTAGGGACCAACTCAAAGGGTCCCCATTATGGCCTATCCTTTCTAAATATGATGCCTGGTACCTGGGAGAGACATACCAATTTTGGCACAATAAAGAAGAGGGAACCATAGTTGATATTGGTGGTGTTTGTACAGATTTCTTTGTCAAGGCCATTTTGGAAGTGTTGAATCTTTTGAATACAGGGCCAAAAGTTGCTCACTTGCCCACTCACTCTGATGTTGATGCATGAAAAATCTGGTTATAAAGGGCGTACAACAAGGAAGACAAGGTGTATGGAGAGTTGATGCATGGAGGAACCATTGCCACCTGGAACCACATGAGTTCCAACAAATTTTTATACATTTATAATTTTGTGTCCATGTCCTAATTTTGTTGTATGCAATCCTCCACTGTGGCATGAATAAATTCCTAATTAGTCAATAATCCCATACCTATTCACTGTGTAATCAATGGGGCTTATTCTCATTTTTTTGACTTGAGGATGAGTTTTCATTTAGTCATGGGGGTATGATGAACCATGATTTGTTAGGCAATGATATCAGACCCTTAATATTGGACCCTCAATATTAGGTACGCGATATCACGACCTCACTAGCGATATTAGATACATGATATCGTGGTTCCTGTGTGAGCCTATAAATACACAATATGACACACAGGAGAGTCATAGGAAAAGTTAGTGTTAGAGTAGGATATTTTTGTTAGTTTCAATTACTCTCAACCCTTTTCTTAGTGCATGCCCGTAGTGTGATGATTGTAATTGTATGGAACCTAGTGTGATGTACTTAGACACGCACATGAACAACAATAAAGATCAAAATTCCTTTAGCATTGTAGCATTCACTTAGTTTTAATTACTTACTATTATTGTTATTTATTGCTTTCTTATTTAATATTTCTCTACCCTCATTTCCTATCCCTATTATTAAACATTGAATGAGTACAACTTAATCATGAGCATTTAAGTGTGACTACTTGGTATCCCAGTAGTGTACCTAGGACATGTGCTTGGTAATCCCAGTAGTAGTACACAAGGTCCAAAATGTGTATAGATGATTAAGGACAGATGCTCATCGCACTTAGGCTAGCTTGGATTCTCTTCTCCCTTTCCCTCTTAGCTTAATCAAAGTTATTTTCCATGGCCTCTAGGATTAGCACTAGTTTAGGACCACATCATACACCTCACTCTGGACTCAACCATATGTGAAAAGCAAATACTAGTCCAGGTGTGAAGATACTAAACTGTGATCAACATATAACTATCTAGATACCATGACTAGCCTGTCCACGGAGTTTGACTGGATCGTGCGTGAATGCTCGTATTCGTATGGTTGAGTGTAGGGGTACCTATCCACTCATTAGTTGGTATAATTTGTTTGACTTTTTTGTATTTTTAGTAACATTATATTTTTAAAGTTTTTTTTTTAATTTTAAATTTTTTATCCTAAGTTTTAAAGAGTCTTGTACTAGTCGTTCTATTTGCTATTCTTTTAACCTTAGACCTTATTATTAGTTTAGGGTTAGACATAGCTATCAACTTGGGGTTAGACATAGCTATTAACTTTCTCATAGGATATGTCCACTAGGTTAGCACTATGTGAAAAGAAGGTTTTATAAATATTTTTATAATTAGAACTTATTTTTAATTTAGTTTTTTCCCATGAGTGCTCTTGTACTCAAGGTTGCTAAATCATTGTAAGAATATAAGCTTAATAACAATTCCATGGGAGAGCATTCTTTTACCTTACCTTCTTGACATGTGGTAGATAAAGCTAGAGTTAGAGACTTTGCTAGATTGGAGAGAGAGTTAGATATAGATTTATGCTATCAATTATGACTTGCAATAAGCCATATTTTTCAGATCTCATTTTAGATCTTATTTAGATCCCATCATTAGTCTACAATTTTGGCTACAATTCACAACCTATTTGGGAGATTGAAATCATGCAAGGATACATTTTGTAGTGCTATCAATTCTAGGTAGGGTAATTTGGTGTTTTACTTCTTTGGATTTTGGTAATTTGGTTAGTGTGCATTTGTTTGGCCTATTCCGTTTGTTCAACAATTATTTGTCGATTTGATTGATTTTTAAGAATTTATTATTTTAATATTAATTTTCTACAAATTTAGCTATTTTTAAGATTTAATATCATGCATGGGATATTAGTCAATGTTTTGACAAAGTCTTACTATGGTTTGCCTTCATTTTGATTCTTGTCAAAATTCAACTATAGAACTAGGATTTTGAGCCATTTTTTGCATTTTTGACCTTTGAAATGACATTTGACATTGATGATCTACAAGGCAAAGTTGACGTGCATGCCAACTCAAATTTTAAGGATACCTTCTTACTTTATTGTGATTCCATTGTGATATTGTGATAGATGGCTAACATCATTTTTTGCATTAGTATGAAAAACTATATCACTTTTGTGTAGTGATCTCTAACCTTTGAGTAATTGAAAATTGTAAAAATCAGCAAAAACATAGTTTTTAAGGCTTTCATTATGCTTGAAAACTTGAAATTACCAACTAATGAAACAATAATAGTTGTAGGAGACTAGAATGATCTTTAGAAGCTTATATTATCATTTGGGAAATATTTTATAATTATTAGACCTTCATCTAAACTTACATATCAATTTTTGCTTCATCTAGCATATTAGAACCTTCCATTTGGTAGTCCAATACTTTGTCTTTAACCTTTTTTATTTTTGTATAAATGATCAGTTTCGTCTCCCTAACACTTAGAGATTTGTTTGTTTATTTGATTTGTTATTTGATCATTGAATTTTAGTTTTGATCTGAGCAACCATTTGACAAAATGTAGGTTTTAGAATCACCAATCATTTGACAAAATATGGGCTTTAGACTGATCAATTATTTTACAAGAAATAGGGTTTAGATTGATTAATCATTTGGCAAAATATGGGTTTTAGAATCAATAACCATTTGACTAATTGTAGGAACAATAGCGTGAAGCATATCATGATAGTGATTTAAGTACTTATATCATGAAGTGTATCATAGTAAGTAAAAAGTTTATTTATTCATTTGTTGGATGGATTAATGGATGGTAGTGGTGATTTTAGTTTTGCTAAAATTTGTCAAATTTTTATTAATATTTTTATTTACTCTCTATTTGTATTTTTGTTTGCATTTGTTTTTTTAACATTTTTTTGTAGCTATTCCATGTGCATGATTATTCAACTACTTGAAGCCTCCAATTAAACTCATAAGGAACTATTTTGTTAGTTGTTCATCCTCCATAGTCTTAAAATTAATTTTCTTAATATTTGTATGTTTTTCTAGATGACTCTGTTAGTTTAGATGAGGAGGATTTATACAAAGTAGTTAATGATTAATTTCATTTTTTAAAACTCATAATTTCATATTATGTTTCTAGTTTAAGTTTGATTCTATGTTATAATATTTAGCTGGGATTATGGATTTGGAGTATATGTGAGATTTGTATTATATTTTTCCTATCTTAGGTGTAGGCCAACTCTAATTTGAACTTATACTGCATGGTTCTTTTTGCATTTATGAACATTAATAGTTTATGCAACATTAAAGCTCAATGTCTTTTGGATATACATGCATTTTTAGCTTCATAATTATGTATTTACTTTGGATGATATATTCAACTTTATGTTCTCATTTGATTAGACATTAATTTAATTCTAATTATTTTTTTTACATCATTTTACTATTAGTTTTTGGCTTAGGTAATAGAGTTTGACCTACTTTTAGGAGTGAATAGATTAGGTTTTTAATTCATGGGGCTATTATCACTATTTTTGGTAACATTTTATCTTTTGCTATGTTTTTTTACCGCAATGCACTTATAATTTTCTTGGATGTCTACTACTTGTTCAATTTTCTTAGCATTTATTCAAGTTCTTATTCTATAGCATTTTATTTTCTGCATTTTATGTTTTATTTAAGTAATGCCTTACTAGCCGAAGCCTAGTTACCATGGTGTTACATTGAGTGGCTTAGAGAAATAGCTAAAAATAGAAGGTAGGAGATGAGGCACAAAAGGAAACACAAAAGAGATCATCATGATTGGGTTGATAGAGATCATGATCATAATGATGATCTCACCATGCTAGACAAAGATGATAAAGCATTGTTGGCAATAAAAAGAATGATCCAAATCTATAAGATAGTAATAATTCAAACTAGGCATTAAAAGAAGAGTTGCATCAATTAGTTGGACATGAAGAATATTCTTAAATTTGAGGAGGGCCACAATGTAGATCCATAAGATTACTTCCAAGTCTTCCATGATGCCAATGCCTTATAAAACATTGAGAGAAAATGATGAAAGTTGAAGTTTTTTCTAAGAACTCTCATCAAAGAAGCAAAATGTTGTTGCAAATTATTGAAACCTAATTCTATCCATTAGTGGATCATAATGCTCAAGCTCTTTGATGAAAAGTAATAGATCTATTTTGAAGTGTCCAATTTGAAGAAGCAAATTCAAGGATATAAGTAAGAAACTCATGAGTCTCTTAATGTAGTCTTAGGCAAGAGCTATTCCTTGTTGCATCCATGCCCAAGCCATAACATATTTTAGAAAGAACTATTATGTCATATCATATATGTGTTGATAAACAAAACTTATGAAATTCTTGGGATCTATGCCCAAGAAAGATTATAAAAATTAAGGGCACATCAAATTTAGAGGTGAATTGATTGAATGATATAATAAAAAGAAGAATTCTAAAAGATTAAGAACAATGAAGAGTACAACAAAGATTCATCCCTTTGTAAGAGGATGTACATGCCTATGATATTCATGTAGAAGAGGCTTCTTTGGCTAAAGTAGTATGACTAAAGATCTTGCCAATATAGAAATCTATCTTAGAAATTATAGAAAAGTTCAAAAAAATGTGGAATTTAGTGAATGAAAATATATCTTCCATCCTACAAATCATGAAGGAACATAGAGGGAAGAAAAGAGACAAGAAAGACAAGGACAAAAAGAAGAAGTAACAAACAGAAAATGACATGCACCATTAGAAGGGTGAAGCTAATGTCATAAATAAAGTTATTGATTTAGACTAATAGGAGGATGATGGATGTGATATATTATATGAATATCAAAAAGACATTTACCATATCACATTATTGATGATCTCCTCAAAATAAGAATCGGGAGCATATGCATTGAATCCTAAGTTTTTTAAGAAGGAAATGTTAAGAAGATTCTCTTATCTTTAAGGTAACTACAAATATCCCTACCAATAACAATGCTATTAGAATGGGATACCTTAGCCTCAATAGTAGTATCATTAGTCATGTCAAAATCTACAATTGTATGGAATGCTACCACTAAGGCAACAATATCCTTACTATTAACCTAATCCATATGGTTACTATGTCCAACAAACTATCTCACTGAATGATCCAACAGCTCATATCCCTTGTCATTACTTATACCCTCTGATGAGTGGCGAGGTACCCCTACACTCAACCATACGAATACGAGTGTGTACGCGCGATCTGGTCGAACTCCGCAAACTAAATGCCTTAACGCCACAAGAAACACTTGGGGTTAATCGTTCGTTGTCTTCCCAGGCTTGCTTGTATGTGTCACGGTGTATGGTTAAGCAAGTCTGAGGTATGTGATTTT
>MNCI01009010.1:106993-125663 GCA_015680685.1 Gnetum montanum | reverse complement strand
CACATTGGACTACTACTGGGATTACCAAGCGCAGATCCTAGAATACGCTACTGGGTTACCAAGCAGCCACAATGCTCATAGTCAAGTCGTACTCACGTGTTGCAACGAGCAGCCGATTCCTTGATTAGCCGTACACATTCGTAGATCCTCGTAATCAAGTCATACTCGTACGCACTAGGAAAGCAATAAATAACAATAAAATAAAACCATGTACTGCCAAGTTTATCCAATCAAGTTCATCTTTATTACCATACACAGCTTGTGTTCAGGTTACAAAGTTGCTCGAATAAAGAGCCGTTCACTCTAGGACTCCTACTGCGGGCACATGGGAAATTAATCTAACTCTGGAGTGTTCAAACTGCCAGAGCTTCGCTACTTCTAGCTAGGATTTGGAAATGAAGGGAGTGCCACCTCTTATTTATAGATATGGCGGCGGACCACGATATCGCGTACGCGATATCACGGGGGATGCGATATTGCGGCGGCCGCAATATCGCGTATGCGATATCGCGGCTTAGTGCAGATCGCGTCTCATCACCCTCCTAAATATAATAGATGTATAATTCCATGCTTTGAGCCATCATTCTACACCTCTAACCTTTCCTTACACTCTTCACATTACTCCCATAATCCTCTTCCACTTGTGCCACCACCACTTAAGCATGGCAAGTTATCATCATAACCACAACAAAAGATTATCACACACATTGTTCATACCTAGGTGGATGATACTGCGAGTGTATTTGATTTTAAGGCTACAAAGCACCCCTTCTTTAAGGTGATTCTAATATCTAATTATGGAGCTAGTAGACCTACTAGTTCTTTTGAACAAGTGTAGGAACTATAGGTTGTAACCTTAGTTATCAACCAATTATCTTCTAGTATCTCAAATAAGCCAATAATATCCATCACTTAAGAGCCTAATGTGAAAGTCATTATGTTAACCCATGTCGTAATGAATTGGATGAAAGTGAGACCTCTTTCAAAGAAGAGAAGAGATATGGAAAGTCCCTTATTTATTTACAAATTGTAGGAAGCAAAAATCTATTGAATTAAGATTTAGGTATAAAATCTTATCTTTCAAGAGATATACAAAGATTGTGGCATACCTTGAAAATTGAGCTTAAGAAACATTAAACTTAACCATTTCATGGTGCATGTGAAGAATAAGTATAAGCCTAAGTAAATAAAACTCCTATAAAATCATATAAACCATATGAAATAACTTGAATAACTTAAGTAACTTAGAACTCACATGAAAAATCCACATTTGAGAAATTTATGATCTTAGGCCTCAAAAGCAACATTACATTAGAGATTCATGAAAAATCCATATTCATGGCAAAAATAGAAAATCCATTGAGTGGTCCAAATATAAAATGAAATACATTAAGAATAAACAATATTTTAAGTAATGTTAATCTTCTTCAAACAACTCCTTATCCTCCTCCAATGTTTCCTACACTATTTGCATGAAACATGTATAAAGGATAAGTACACCTTCATTATACTAGAGGAAACCACCTTGATGCTTCTTGAAACAAAGTTGTAAGATGGGAGCCATTGTTGCAAAAGACACTATTAGAATTAGCATAAATCATTAATGTTATTCATTAATCTAATTAATTGTTCCAAATGAATTACTATGAGTTATGGAATTTAAAAATAAAAATAAGTATAATGATGATACTAACTTAAACTACTTATTAATGAACATTAGGTTGTGTTTATGGTTAGCATCATCCTTAGAGCCATCTTGAAATCCTAGGTTGTCACTATCATCTAAGGCTTCAATCATTAATTTTGGTTAGTCTCTTAATATTGGACAACACATTACTCAGTGGATGGAATGTTCTAATTTCAAATTTCCATTACTTTATCTATTGGTATTTTATTATTTGTTGATAAAAAGTCATGTTTTCTAACAAGAAATGTTAATTGTCAATCAAAGATTCATTTTCCTAGGTCTCCAATATTACAAATGTGTCCATACAAATTTTCAATGTCTAATTAGCTACTTTTGTCATCCAGGCTATTGAAGTTAGATGCCACCTCCACTATGTTACCTTTAAAAATATGCTATTTTATCCATCATAACCTCTAGATTCATTATGATTGAAATGTTGTAAGTTGGTCTTGTAGTTACAATTTAAGTTGTTATGATCTCTAAAACTTGCAATAGAGAGACAAAATCTATTGAAAATAATTTCTGACAAACCACCAAAGGAAAAGATGTCAAAAGCATTGAAATAAAGGGAGAAAGAAAGAAAAATAAATGAAAGGTGAATAACATAAATAAATAATGTAAACATTATTAGATTAAATGTTGAAATATTAAAAAAGGAGAGAAACTAATGATTAAGATTTAGAAATTAGTGTAACTAACATATGCAAGAAAAGATCCATTTTCTTTCTCTTATACAAGGGAAAATTAAGGCAAGACTTCACATAGACAAGATCTAGCTTTTCACAAGGATCACACATCATGGATAGTTTTAAATATTGAAACCAATGAGAGAGTTTACCTATGTGCAACTTGAAGGAAATAAAGATCAAGGGGAAATTGCAACTCAATTAATGTTAAATGAAAGAACCATTGCTAAATATTTATAGCCACAAATTAAAATTTGCAAGATACCAAGATTAACAATCCAAACTTCAAGATCAATTTTTATGCACAAGTATAAGGATTTGGGTGATTTGTAATAGCCATGATCAAGGGTTTAAGCCATCATGATATGTTATTAGAAACAAGGTGCGTTCACCTAAGAATGAGTTTCTAGTGTTCAATGTATGGTAGAAGAAATACCAAAATAAACTTAACATTATATTTTATACACTATAGCTACATCAATATAATTTTATTATTCAAAAACCTTAGAAATAACATGTTACCATATAAAAAAAAACTAGCAATTATGTGCCACTTTTGCCTTCCAACTTATTCATCTCAAGAAGCATCAAACATTTGTAAATGCCAAGAAATAATATCTAATAACAAGAAAAATATAATCATATCAATTGAAAAATATGTAATAAGAGAAGTATCCAAGCTTTAGACCTCAAGAAACATATCATTAGGATATAATAAAGTATGCATAATTATTAAGAGATTCTAGAATTGAACCTCACCAATGCATAAAGAGATGTTCCAAGCTTTTTTATATAAGAGCATACCATTAGCAAATAATTATTTCATGGTTTGCCCTAAAATAAAATGTTGGAGGTTTAAATATCAAATATTAAGATGTACAAAATTAAGATATAAATGTTATAAAGAGATCAATGTTTCAAAACTTTATAAGCATAAGAAAGATAATAGAATATATTATCATAAACCACTACTCCTAGCACATGCTCTAAATATATTATTAAATCTATTATAAAATTGAACATTATTCTAATCACATAACATAAAATAACTAACTAAACAAAGATCCAAGGTTTAAAACACTACGGTGTTACATCATGAAACCTACCATATATGAAAAAAAGAAATATTAGGGTAAGGCATGTAGACCAATCAGTTAATATCTTAATGAAAGATGTAGATGCTGTGGTGACAACCATTAGTGGGTGGTTCTATTTAATAGTTTTTTTGGTAATCCATGTGGAGCATAGTAAAGGATAAATCCTAACCATCATGGAAAGAGCATGACTTCATCATTCATGCTAATATAGACATCTAGGATCTCTCCTTGGAAATTACCAAGAATAATGAATAATACATTATGAAGAAGTATAGAGTTCCATGCATAATGTACATTAATATAGGATGCAACTACACGTAGGCATTTTGAAGCCTAAAAAAGACAAATATTCTAGCATGCAATGATTGTTTAGAGCAAATGTGTATTTAAAAAATGTCTATATGTAATAGACATAAAGAAAGAGGATACAAAGTGACTAACAAAAAAAGTAGAGTGAAAATCAAAGATGTGCATAAAATTAGTAGAAATAATTACTATTTCTTATGTTGACAAATTAGATGAGATGGAATAAGTTTGGTAGAAACTTTTCCATGTAGGAAACATCTAAGACAAAAATGTTTATTGGGAAAATTTGGAATATCTAGTGGAACCAATGCTAAAACCCATTAAGTTAAGACACTATTAAAATATTTAGAATATGTGTTTTTTTAAAAATGAGGAACTAATGATTATCAATGCCCTACTAATAAAGGACCAACACTCATTTCTTAGTCTTATGGTGATATTACAAGCATTAATCCATGTATATGCTAACATTGCATATACATGGATCCCACTATGAAGCCTAGACATCAACCTTAAAGAAGATTGAATCCCAACCACAAGGAGGTTGTAAAGTAAAAACTAAAATGTTATTCAAGGTAGGGTTCATCTATCCTATTTCTAATGATGTGGGTTAGTATACTTGTTATTATGCCCAAGAAAGGTGTAAATGGAAAATTTTCATGGACTTCAAGCGATTGAACATGACAACCTTTAGTAATCATTTTTCCATGTCATTTGTGGACTAAATGTTGGATAATATTATAGGCCATAAATATCATAGTTTTCAAAATGGCTATAATGGATATAATCAAATTCAAATAACACTAGAAGAGTAGACCAAAACAACCTTCATAAGTTTCTAGGTGACTTTTGCATATAAAAAGATGTCCTTTGACCTATACAATGCTCTTGCTATCTTTTGGTGCTTTGTTTTTAGAATCTTACAAAAGTAATTAGTAATGTAATTAAAGTTTTTAGGTAAGTCTTGGCTTATTAAAAGCAAGTGCCTATGAAGTGTGTTGAAAAAAATTTGAAGATCATCTAGTAAAATAATCATTTGATGGTCCATGAGGACATTATTTTAGGACATCATGTTTCAAAAACTAGAAATAAGATGTTTTCTAAAAAGATTAATGTGAACAAAGGAATTACTCAAATATCTTAAATAAAAAAAATATGTGATGTCATTCCTTAGTTACATAGGCTTATATAGGTGCTTCATTACAATTTTTTTAAGATTATAAGATTACTAGTATAACTCATAAAGAAGGATGCAACCTACACTAGACTAATGAATGTAAGAAGGATTTTTAGCTATTATAGAAAAGGCTTATAAACACTTCAATTATATGAAAACTTAATTGATTGAAACCTTTCCACATTATAATAGATGCATCTAATAATGCATTTGGAGTTGTGCTAACATAGGTGTATGACTAGAAACATTCATACTATGTCTATTATACTAATAAGAGCATTGCATGTGCACAATCAAACTACACCATAATTGAAAAGAAGTTGATGAGAATGGTGCATGTGATTGAAAAGTCTAGGTACTATGTGATTAACTATCATGTGTTTATGTACACAGAGCATAATGCATTTGGGTTCTTAATGAACAAGTTAATGGTAAGCCTCGCATCATTTGGTGGCTCGTAATCTTGTAGCAATTCAACATAATAATGATTGATAAGAAGAAGATCAAAAATGTTATTACATACCATCTTTCTCGATTATGATGGGACAATGAGAATAATGAATATCCTCTCTCTAATTAGTTTCTTGATGAATCCTTGTGTATGCTATTATAGTTTTTTCATTAGTACGCACTCCATGATTTGTTGATTACATCATCTACCTCAAGAAACATAGAGTGTCTCATGAATGAAATAAATGCAAGTCCAAAACGTTTCTCCACTAGGTAAAATGATCTATGGAGACAAAGGAAAATATTTATAAAATTTGTGTATATGACTTGGTGCAATTGTGCATAATAGAGGAAAAGAAATTGAGAGGTCTCAAAGATGCTCATGATGGAATTTGTGGGAGTCATTATGTAAGAAGAAGAAGAACCATTAAAATTATTATTGTTGGTAATTTCTAGTCCATACTCTTTAGGGACACACACTAATTTGCTAAGCCTTGTGAACATTACTAATGCAATGGTGGAATCATTACTAGATTCGAGGGATAATAGTAGTGGATTCAACCATTGGAGTCATATAATTTATGGTAAATTAATTTCATGAATTCCATCTTATTCATGTCAAATGAAAAGATGTACATAACTGATATTGTTGGCTACTATACCAAGTGGGTAGAGGCTAGTGTAGTTACTAATTATACTATAGATAGAGCTACTAAATTATTTAAGCAACATGTGATAAACATATTTGGTATACCGCGAGCATTAATTTCTAACTATGAAATCTATTTTATAGTTGCTACATTTAAAAAGTTGATGCAACAGTTGGGGGTTTAGCATAAACTCAAAACAACATATCACCTCCAAGCTAATAGTGAAGTTGAAGTTGCTAATAATTATGATATATTAGAGTTGGTGTAGTAGAAGTGCCATTGGAAGCTAGTGCTAAGATCTTGGATATGAAATGTACGATTTTTTTTTTAAAATCTAACTTGACCATGAGTCATAATCAACTTATGGTGATAGATCATAAGTCATGGTGCCCTCATGGTTTCACACTATAGGTCATGGTGCTATTGTGGTGCCTGACCATGGATTGTGATCTATCTGATGATTGAAAAATAGTGACCATGAGTCATGACTTATTTGTGGTGTTATCATGGTGGCCTAACCACATGTGGTGGTGGTTGGGTTATTATGTATTGACCATAAGTCATGATCAAGTTGTGGTTTCCTGACCACAAGTTATGGTTAGGTCATGGTGGCCTTTGAAACCTAGAAGCTATTACCCTGCATTCTTGCATGAGAATTAGTATGATCACAATTCATGATAGCCTTTTGCTATAATACCACAAGTCGTGGTGATGAAATAGATATATTTTTATACTATGTAAATCATGAATTAACCACGAGTTGTGGTCAACTCGTAGTATTACCAAAAATTTGAATTAAGGGTTATAGCTTGATCTTGATGAGGAATTTCATGAGTTTAGTGGTTAGAACAACTTAGAGATAGTATATAGAGCTTCGATATTTTGGTGCATGGGCTTAATTAGATGATAAACATACATTTGGACCACTTAAGAAAAAATTTGAAGTAGTAATTGACATTCTCAATAGATGGGTAGCTTAACAAGAAATTTGAGTAATAAGTTAACATGCATGTAAGCTTCAAGTGCTCATAACCATGGCTTAACATTAGAGGCTTCTATTAAATACATTGGGTGCCCACTTCATGCATTTAAACTTGAAAATTATCTTCAATAGAGAAAAGAGAGATTTCTTCAACATAAATTGGCCATGCTTTTAGAATAAATTACATGAAATATAAATAATAATAAGACTAAAAAATACATGAAATATGATAATATATATGAATCAAGATAGCCTCAAGCATGAAAATGATTTGGACTTAACATGTAATATAAAATTGATAAATAATTAAGAGGAAAAGTTTGGCCATTCATGGTTACCACTATTTTACATAAACATAACCCCAAAACATGCAAAAGCCTCTACTCTTACACATAAAATTCATCCATAAACATCTAATATATTCTTGGAGGAAAAGAATTAACATGCATGAATAAACTTACAAATTAAGATGGCTTTAAAGCCAAACATGTAGAAAGACATAATAGAGCTTTTATGAAAAATTGAAATGAAATATTAACATATAAACATCAAAATAAGGCATCTCTTGGAAGCACGAGCTCCTTCTTGATGAACCAATTTATTAAGAAAATATGAATTATGAGAACATATGTTTGTGAGATTATGAGAATAGGTGTTTGAGAATTATGAGAAATATCATGGATAAGAGCATGCCATGAGAGAGCTTAAGATTGGAAAAACATGGCTACAGGAATAAGAGAGAGGGTTGCTCTTCATGGAGCTTGGAGAAAACTAGAAGGCCCTCTTAAATGGATAGAAGATGGAACATAAAAGAAAGAAGAAAAGCTTAAAGAGAGAAATTTTTAATTCATTACTTAAAATTTTTATATATGCTATAAGAGAGGTCATTGGCCTCTATTTAGAACTTGAAAAGGGGGAGAACTTTGCAAGGTTTGGCATGCTCCACATGAATTCTGTATTAACCCTTCTTTCTCTTTTGGGATATTTCCTTCTACTTTGTCTTTCCTATGCTTTTATATCTATTTTATTTTACATTTCTTGGCTTTCTAGCCTTCTTTAATACATAACTTCAAAGCAAAAAAAAAATTAACAACTTCAAAACTTTGGAGAGTTGCGGAAAATAACAAAGATAAAGTTGGACATTGCCTAAAATCTTGACAAGATCCTTATCAAAATCATTAGTAAAATGATGTAGGACTGGAATACAAAGTTAAAAAATGCCCTTTGGGCATATTACTCAACCTACAAAATTTATATCGAATATTTTCCTTATTAGTTAGTTTATGGCAAACTATCCAAACTATCCATCCAAGTAATGCTCCATACACTAACTACTACATGTGACTTAGATCTTGCTCTTAGTCTAGCATAAAAAATACTAATGAAAATTAATGTTGTTGTAGGTAGAATGATTGTAAATATGAGATGTAGAATAACCCTACACAAAATGAGCTAAGCCTTCCATATCCACAAAACAATTTAAAGAAACAAATCTCTAAATCAAAAGGGGACTTACATATAACTAGGAATTCAAATAATCTAAGATGGAATTTTTGCCAAACATGAGAAAACAGTAAGTAGAAATGAGTACGTGGAATAGCTAGTAGAGAGAAATAGATATTATAGAAAAGAAAAGCATATACATTATGTAATTCAAAAGTGAAGCATTAACACAAAATAAAGTCTATGGAAAAGGTAGAGTATATGTAGCTAAAAGAAACAGAACTAAAGGGTAGAGTAAAACAAATCTATTGAGGAAATCATATCCTTAAAGAAAAAGGATGACAAAATAAATTCTTTTGAATACCAAGTATAAGTTAGAGAAAGAAAAATTTAAAATATAGAAAAGGTAAAATATCCAGAAAGAGAAACTTGGGAGAATGTAATAGTAATTCTACAAGATGAAATTAAGGATCAAGGATGACTAATGAGAAATTGTGTAACCCCATTCTCTCTTTGATGCATATGCTTGATCCAAATCTCTTAACTAAATAGAGCTGCTACAAATGAAGAATCAACAAGATGCAATAGAAGGGAATTGAACTAGATCTATGTGTTGATCCAAATCCAATGTGATTTTTCATGTGTTAGGAGGATAACATGAAGGAGATGTAATGTATCAACAAGATAGGTAAGAAGGAAAATTAGAAAAACTCTAAGAAGTTGAGGAGCACATAGAGATTTTTAATATGTCGAAAAAGTAATTAAAAGCAAAGTTACTTTTCTTCAAAGAGATTTTTCTTTTGAGACCTTTTAATATCATTTTACTTTTTACATTTTTGTTTAGGAGTTGCCTCCTACTTATAGGTCATAAATGCCATGTAAATCATATAGAAACAATGCATTAGGGCCTATAGAATCTTCTAAAAAGGTTATAGATAGGAGAAATAACATATGTAGATGAAGCATATGTTGAAAATGCAATTGTGTGAAAAATTATGTTGGACATCAAAAAAAATATTGACTTGAAATGTCAAAGAGTAAAGTAATGTTGTACGTCAAGAACAAACTTTTAAAGAAGTTGAAGTTAGAATCAATAGAAGAGACGACGTTGGATGTTAAAATTGAAAATAAAAGAAAAGAAGCATCCTAGAATGTTGCTACAAGTAACTTAAGACATAATTTCTAGTAGATGTTGAAGATAAAAACTAGAAACTTTGCTGTTGATAATGCAAGATATAGAATCCAAAATTGCTAGAGGTTGCTTAAGTTGGGAAAACCTTAAAATGAATTCAAAACTTTCACTTGTGTAGAAAAAGCTAAGTACAAGATTATTCTCTTCTAATGGATACTATTGAAAAGATGAAGAAGAATCCATCAATCAAAGAAAAAAGATGCTAGGTACTTGTAAGAGAAGTTAAAATTATTTAGAAAATAGGAAGAAAAGTCTTGGATATCATCGATGCTATGGTGGAGTGCTACATTATAGAAGTGGGGTATGGCTACAACCCAGAAAGCACACATAAAGATGTTAATAAAACACTCCCTAATCCTCTCAATTCTTTCAATCAAGTCCTCATTAGTGTAAAGAAACAACACTTATTTGACCTCATTAACATAGAACTTGAAAAGAGAAAGAGATAGAGAAAGATAAGAAGATAGCTAGGAGAGAAAATAAAAAAACATGATAAATAAGGGGAAAGCATGATAGGAAAATTGTTAATACACTAATGGTGGGGTGATGTATTGTAGAAGTTGGACATGACTAGATCCCTAAAATCAACATCTTTCTTACCTCACTTCTACAAATGTCCATACTTCTTAGATCACTAGAAAATTAAGACTTCCTCACTACATTGGGGCAGAGACTCTCATTTAGCCTCACTAATGATGAATATAGAAAGAAATGAAAATAAATGAGTAGAGAGAATGAGAGTAAGAAGAGAGAAATATAGTACATGATAGTAGGAATTATAGTATACAAAAATAGAGAGCGAAAAAGAAAGGAAAGAAAAAGAAGATATCGCTAATACACCTATTATGAGGATGGTGTTATGCCATAAAAGGAGAGGAATAGATGAATCATACACATTATATGATTGAAAAGAATGTCAGGTATATATTGTTGAAGTAACTCTTCCTTGTACCACTCAAAAATATGCTCATTCATACACTCACATGAAGAAATGAGATATTTAGTCACTTAAAAACCTTGCTACTTGTGTTGAGCACATAGAGTAGAATGAGATAAATAGTATAGTGAAATATGAAGAACATATTTAGAGAGATAGTATAATATGAGATAGGTGGCTAGTAGTAAGCAAAATAATGTAAAATAAAATAGGTTTTAGAATAAACCATGTTATCCAAATGTAGTACATATCTTAACATAGTATAAAAGAGGTGATAAAAAACAAATTGCCATTTTGAGAATACATGTTCCATCTCAATTAGTCATTAAGTTTAATGCTATGGTAGAGTAGCTGGCTACATATATTAGTGCTTCAAGAACCTTCTATTAATGGAATTTGGAAACTATGTCATTTTAGATCAGATAGAATGTAGGCACTATTTTATAAATATTGAACTAATAGAAAAGAACCTTGCTAGTTAAGGAAGAAATTTGCATCTTAAGAGTTTAAAAATGATCAAGGACTAGATCATCTTCATGAATCTCTCTCATTCTATCATGTTTGTAGTTGTGACATTGAATATTTTCTTGATATTCATCTAAATGATAAAGAGTAGTTTACCATTGTTTTTCAAGAATATCCAACTTAATGCATCACATGTTGTTGTTTAATTTGAATACTAATCATGGAAAGCAACACGAAGAGATGAGATATGCAGCTCAACTAGTAAGATTTCCTCAAAATCATAAGTTAAAAAATATGGGGTATGACTAGTGGCTATATGAAAAGTATTACAATAGATCAAAAGAGAATGAGATAGCTATATTTGCCAATTGCATTGGATTTTATTGACCATGGTATGAGGAAAATGGATGAGAGTTTTATTAGTGGATTTGACTTGACCACTAGATTGAGGATAATATAATGACAAAAATGACTATTTGAGATGATACATAGAGAAGAAATCAACTACCTCCTTTCTCTTCAACTAAGGTCCATTGTCAATAACAATTTGAAGAGAAACACTGAAGCAACTTATGCTGTGATCTAGAATGAAACAACAAATGAAGTGGAACTTTATGGAACATAAAGGAATAGATTCTACCCACTTAGTAAAATATTTCATAATAGTTAGAATAAATTGGCATCCAATAGATGAAGGAGGATTAATGGCATCAACAAGATCTAAACTCCATTTTTGAAATGGACATGTGATTTGAGACATGTTGGGTTCCCATGAAGAGAGATAGATAAGTGGTGCATATCTTTGGTAGGTATCACATGTATTGACTAGATTGTAAGAATGTTTGAATAAGGTTGGCCATCAATAGCCTAAGGAAATAATATGAATATCTGAATATCATAATCCTAAGTGTCCACCATAAACTCATAAATGAACTTGGTTGAGAACTATCTTAGATTATGCAAGATTAAGACAATTTAGAAGAACACTTGCAGAAGAAAATTAACATAAAATATCCAGATTTACTAATTAGAAGTATCAGATATGTTTACACAAATCATATTTTTTAGTAGGTATCAGATGATTAGGAGTATCTCCAGTAGTGAGATAATAAAGAAGATCAATGTCTTGCTAACTTTCATCATTTGTATTGATAGCACCAATTGAGATATTAGGAGATTGTGTGACAGGTGTTAAGAAAATAGCTTGCACAAGTTGATCTTGTATGACCGAAGGATAATCATAAGTTAAAAATGCTACCAAAGCATTAGCTAGCATGTTTTTATAAAATGTGTAGACTAGAAGTAGAAAATGATCATCATAAATTACAAATTTTACCAAAGTAGAAAGCAATATGATGAGTTCCTTAGCTATTTCCAGATAGGAAACTAAATGATGAGTCTTATAGTTATATTCTTCATTAACTTAATTTATCATGAGTTGAGAGTCACTGTAAATAGTAATAGTTTTGACTTGATTCTACAAGGCTATGAAGAGACCTTGTATTAGAGTCTCATATTTAGATATATTAATAGTACATGGAAAATCAAGTTTACAAGCCTTGTAGAGCACCTGTTTAGTAGAAAGAATAATGACATAGGCTGCACTATATCCAAATGATGTGTATGCTCCATCAAAATAAATGAAAACTCTGAATTCTTTGTGTTGGTATAAAAGTTATGAACAACGTTAGTTGGTTAAGAGGAAGAGATAAGATTAGCCATGCCTTGATCTATGATAGTGTTAAAATTAAAAAGAAGGGACAAATTCAATAAGAAAAGTCTTTCAATGAGCTAAGTGATGTTTGCCAAAGAGATTATTAGCAATTACATTAAGAATGTTATCTTTGCAAATAATAAATACCTTGGCATTTAGAAGGTAATATCTCCACTTTTTAAGATTAAAAACAAGACTTAAACACGATTTTTCAATGTCAAAATATCTAGTTTCATATTCAAGAAAGGTTGAGATATGTAATATATAGGAAGATCAATTCCATCCTCTTGCTTTTAAGAAAGCATGGTGGATATTAAATGGTTAAATTTAGAAAGATAAAGATAAATAGGCTTATTAAAGCATGGAGGATACAAAATGAGAAGAGTAGTTAAAACGTCTTTAATGGAATTAAAGGTTTTTTGATACTTCTCATCCTAGATGAAAGAGGTAGATTTATGAAGCAAGTAAGTTAAGGGATAACATTGATAAGTAAGGTTGCAAATGAAATGGTGAATTTATTGAGAAAAAGCTTGTAAAATATACATATATCAAATGTTCCTAGGAAGTTAATAGTTATTGGGCTTTAACCTTATTAGGGTCAATAGTTTTGTCATCTTACGATACATGATAGCCTAACATCTTGTCCATAAGGATCCCAAAGATGCACTTTTTGGGATTAAGCTGTAGGTTAAACTTGTCATAATAAGTTAAAACTTGATCTATATTAGAAGCATGATTAATTGCTAAGGTAGATTTGATGGTCAAATTGTCAACATAATTGTTAACTATGTTGAAAATCATGTCATTGAAAATAAAAGTCATAGCTTGTTGATAAGTAACTTCAACATTTTTAAGTACACAGAACATTCTAGTGTCACAAAATGTTTTCTAAAGAGTCATAAAAGTGATATATTGCTAGTGCTATAGATTTATATAGATATTAAGCTATATCTTTGATTTTGTTATGGGGATCAAGAACCTCATTGTATTACCTTGCTTTTGAGGGTTTTGATAAATTTTCATATATTTGTAGCTAGAAATTAAATGTATATGTTTGCATGTTTTAATTTACAAGTCATAGATAGGAAACACATTATTTATCTAGGGTTTGGAAGATTTTCAACCAAGATCTAAAAAGAAAATTTTGATTTTGCTTCACTATTTCAATGAATAGTGAAAATGGTGGTAGGGAAATGAAATTCAAAATATTTTAAGCTAGTTAAAGCATAGTTAGTCAAAGTTTAGGTTTAATGAGTTGAGATTAAGCATGTACTAACATATTTAAGGTAAAATTCATAATCATCCTTTTGAATTTAATAAAAGCATTGGGCTTTGTGTTTTTGCATGAAGAACACAATGTGAAAAAATCAACACGACTTACTTCATAGAAAGCTAAGTGGTAATAGCATAGCTTTAACATAAGAAACAATGTATTGCATCGAAATATTTTTCACATAAAACATCAAGGTTGGTAGCTAGGCTAGACTTCTATGTATCAGGTTAAAATTCTAAGGAAATTTTAATGTGAGCATCAATGTAACATATAGTGTAGAAAGTTCAAAAATGAAGTTTTCACATGTAATGTCAAAATATAAGTTATATTTCTTGTTGATAGAATTTGATGCATGAAACTATGTTTTCAATATGAAGGAAGACTAACTTGTTCTATTTGTATAGCAATGCTACAACACCTAGCCTCTTAGTCATCAAGCCTAAGTTCTTTTTGTTTGTAGATGAAAGAAGCATTTTTGGGAACAAGAAATGAAAGATAGGGTCAATCAATAGTAGACATTTGATGTCTCATTAATGCCACAAAAGTTGTGGACTTGTTGGGGAGACATAAAATTTCTAAAATCGTATATCAGCTACTTCCACATGTTGATTTGGATTAGCTTAGGAGAAGAAGTTATTTTGCAAGCTTTAAAGGAAGTTTTACAAGGATTCCTTGCAAAAATTACAGAAATCATTTACAAGAAGAAGTCTAAGATTGATGAGCTATCTAGGGATGTCCTAGTCTATAAGAAATATTTGGATAAGCTATGGGAATGAAGGAAATACTGGTAGTTGAGTAATAATAGTACATTACTTCTTGAATTCAAACTTCTAAAATAATGCTCAATCCTTCGAGATTTGAAGTTTCTGTAGAAAGGTAAGTTATATGTTTTAAGAGTTAATAGTAATTTTTAGTTAGCTTTATTTCAACTAAAATTAACTTTGATGTGATCATGCAAGTTTTTTGATATGGACATGTAAGGTTCTAATCATATATCATTTTTGCAAAATTTTCTACAAGATCTTTTTCAACATAAAAAATGGTAGTCTTAAGTGATGTTGCATTTTAATGTGTAGTATAAGGAATTGAGACTCCATAGATTTTGGAATGAGTATGACATCAGAGGATGGATTTACCTTTTATGGGGTGAAACCCATGGTGAAAATGTAGAGTGCTAAAAGATATCAAGGATCATCCTAAGGCCTACAAGTAAGTAAACACATATACTTAGTTTTTTATTAGAAAAAGATAGAAAAGGTATTAAATTGGACTAATAGTTAAATTTTGTTATTGCATTTCAAATAAGCATTGATGATGTAAAATTTATTAACGTCACTACCCTAGTAGAACAGTTTGAAGTCAAATCCACTAGTAAAGCACAAAGCAATTAAAAGTGGTTGTTCAAGAAAGAAGGCATCAAGTGTTTTAATAAGTTTAATAAGTCAAGGATTTTATATTCTTTAGATTTCATGCATCTGTATCCTAGTGTAGTGAAATGTGTAGGACTAATAAAAAGCTACTCAGCTGAAAAAGCTATTTTCATAGTATGTGTAGATTGGAAGCAAGTCATTATTACTTGGGATCTAGCTACACTGAAATATTGATTAGATTTCCTAGAATAGGGAATAAGGATTGATAGCTCAAAACTATGGATTTAGTAGAGCTGACAATGATGGAGGAAGGAGTGGAGTCAAAGAAAAGGAATGCCATGAATGTCTGTAAGGGGATCATTAAATACTTGAAGATGTTATTTCCCTTATTCATTAAAAGATTATTTTGTAATAACAGTGAACAGAAATGGGAATTTGCCTCTAGATGATTGTATAAGCTATATGAGGCTATTTCTCAAGAAAGGACAACTTACTAGGCATTAGTAATCTATTAAGGAGTGATAGAAAAAAATGGAAAAGATATCCTAGGAGGATAAAAAGGGAAAGAAAAAGATGGTGAGAAAAATGCTTAATTTTGGCTTCTATTATAGTTTAACAAAGGTAGTGCAACTTTTTTTGCTAGAGGAGAAGAGAAGTAATTAGATGTTGCTTTTAAGGTAGACTTTAAGTCCCCCCACTGTGTCAACACTTGGAGAGTTTGATATCTTCATACAACATTAATAATAGGGGTACTTTGACATCAACATAAAAGACTATAAAAGAGGTGTCTTTTATAATGTCTGAGATCCTCGAAGAGCTAGAGAATAAAATAAGTGGATATGCACTAGTAGGAAAGGAGAAAAGTTTTGAGAGCACCTTTGAAACTATAGAAAAAAAAGAAATTTTTATAGGAGGAGGATTTTTTCCTTCGAGAATCTAGGAATAAAGATCTCTTAGGGAAAAGGTACAAGAAAAAATAAATAACTATTTTCTAGCACTTATTTTAAATTATAAACTTGCATGTTTTACTAACTATAAACAATGTGATGTAATTTCTAGTATTTATGCTAGTGAGTTGTGACATAGTACTAATACTTTACTTATCTTTTAGAAGTGGCTTAGGAATAGAGGGTTTTGGAATGCAAATACAAAAAGCTACATTCTAGAATTCCTTCTATTCTTGAAGGCCAAAAGAAAGGTATATGCAAAGAGGAGTCAGATTTTATGATTGACTTGCTTTAATCAAAGAAGAACAAAGAAGGTGACAGGAAAAGTTTAAGTTTCTTTTCTAACCTCTTTAAAATGAACCTTGATCAGATAGACTAAGCAGAATAAGTGACTCAAGAAAGTGAAAAGAACAAACTCCCAAAAATGGAGATCCCTACTCCTCATCTTATTAACATCACTCCTCCAGTAAACAAACTAATTTTGAGTGATTTAGTGGTTTGAAAATGGATTAATGAGGTAACCAGTTTTAAACTCTCCACATCGTATAGTACGTTTATTTCAACATCACATCAAAAGTCACATGTAATTTTATGAATGTTAAAACTACACTTAGCCACTTTTTATTTTTTTTGGACAGGAAGAACAAGATTTGGACTTGTATCAAAAACAAGTAATTAATGCTAAAGTCTCTAGCTAAAGACATGAAGAGAAAGCTAAATTTAAACTTTATAGGGAAAGGTAAATAACCTAAACATTACTACTAAGAGAACAATTCCTACATTAGTAATAGAAAATTTGACATCCTTTGTTTATCATGTATAAATAAAGGTTAGATTAAATAAGGATCCAATAATGTTCCATGATTTAGCAATAAATATTAATATGATAGCAGAATGTGTAAATACAGACAAAAATAAGTGCCACTCTTAACTATGGAAAGAACATGGTAGTATTTTCCATTGGGTAAGCTAATACAAATATCATACTTTTAGATTCATTAGGACATGTACATATGAAAGAAGAAGAAAATGAAAGGCACATAAAGATGTTGTTTGACTAATTAGAGCTCTTTGAGGATAAACTAAGAGGTAGTAGTGTGGTTAGACATAAACTTCCTCCCCATGCATATGGGAGGGAGAAGAATAAAGTTATGGAATTCCAAAAATCCATAATGGAATGCAAGATATTAGCACTAGTCATAACGTGGTCCATGACTAGCTTAAGAAATTCTACAATAGCATGGAAGAGCTAGGGTAAAAAAAATTAAAATAATAAGTGGTGGTATACGTGAGAATACTACAAGCTACTAAAAGAAAATAAGGGCGTGTATGTTGATAGGAAAATAAGAAGTTAGTTTATTGAAAAAACTAAATTAGAAGAGTTTGAAAATTTTACTAGTAATGTGGTGATTACCACACTAGAAGAACAAAAAAGAGGCTCTCAAGAAGAGTTCATGGAAAAAGGGAAGGATAATGATATCACCCCAAAGAAGTTAAATTCCTAGGAATATAAATGAGATAGCATTCTATTAAAGATCCCAAGCCTAACACTTGACACATTGGATATGGCTAACCCAAGCGTGGAAGTGATAGACGAAAAGATTTTAGAGAAGTAAAAAGATAGGTAGGGTAAGCACCAAGATTTAGGGAATCAACTTATTTTATCTTATGTAGTGAAAATTAAAACTACCTATTTTATTTTGGTTTCTTTATGTAGATCCTAGGGAGAGAAACCAAGAATTAGTAGCTAAGCCAACTCCTATGAAAATTGGTGAAGAAAAGAAAGCTACTATAAATGATAAATAAAGCTTATAAAGTTGATGTTTGTAGACTAGTTTTATGCATAATTTATATATGATGTGGAGAATTATTCTTTCTAAAACATCAAGTGTGAATGATATTTGGAAATAATGTGTGACATCAAATGTAATGATATGCACTAATTGTAATATTTTTTCTAAAATAATAAAAATTTTCATTTTTCAAATGCCCATCATTATGTGTGATGATAGTTATGTGATGAGTGGCAAGGTACCCCTACACTCAACCATACGAAACGAGCATCGCACACACAATCCAGTCAAACTCCGTAGATGGACTAGTTGTGGCACCTAGATAGTTAGCCTTAGGTCGCAGTTCACTGTCTTCCCACCTAGACTAGTTTTGCATATGTCACATATGGTTTAGTCTAGATGAGGTGTATGATGTATCCTAATCTAATGCTACTCCTGAAGGTAGTGGAAAATAATATTTAACTAAATCTAAGTTAAGAGGAAAAGGGTAAGAAGTCTAAT
>MNCI01009010.1:18257-99325 GCA_015680685.1 Gnetum montanum | reverse complement strand
AAGGGAGAGCTGCCTCTTATTTATAGACATGGCGGCGGACTGCGATATCGCGTATGCGATATCGTAGGGAAGGACGCGATATTGCGTACGCGATATCATGGGGGATGCGATATCGCGTACGCGATATCACGGCCTGTGCGAACTGCGTCTCATCATTATGAAAATGACATAATGTATTAATGTTAAGTAAATGTTCACTATTTGAAATTATGTGCTAATAATAAGAGATGAATAATAAAAGGTAAAATTTTAATGTAAAGTTTCAATGTCATCTTAATAGATGCTAGTAAATGTTTGCCACTTGAAAAAATTGGCAAACAAAATAGTTTAATGTTTCAAAAATCATGCATCTAATGTTATTTTATTAGCAATGAAATTTGGAGTAGCTTTGTAGGAAGTATAAAGAGAAACCTTGTTCTTAGTAGGAGCTATACCAAGCTCTTTAGAACCTAAGTGAAAAAATAAAAAAGTAGGGATAGACTTATCATTTAGGTCTATCAAGTCTTTGGTATGAGTAGAGTCCTTAGAAGGAGAGGTAATTGTAGATTTACCTACAATTTCAACTTTAATATAAGCTAGATCATGAATAAGTTAATAAGGTAGTGCTTCACAATCTAAACAAGAAATACTCAAAATCTGCATATTAGTTGAAATGATTATTTCGTAGTCTCCAAATGGAAAATGAATTTCATAATATATAGAAGATGAACACTACACAATGCTGAGCTAGCTAAGGACATCCTAGTATTCAGACTAAGACGTTCATGTATGAAAACAAAAAATAATTCAAATTATATAGAATCACTTACAATGAATGATAACTTAATGGTACCTATGACTTCTACTCCTATACTATTAAAGGAAATGTGATCATTAAAGATTACTTGATCATGAATATTAAGGTGCTTGATAACAACCAATGTGATCATATTAATTTGATATCATCATCAACATGCAGAATAGTAGCTGATAAATATTAATGTAGAATAGTAGTTGATAAATATCTTCTATCTTCAAATTAGTCTTGATATTTGATGAGGCATTGTCGTCTGGTTGTGTCGATGGACATGCATCGATGTAGCCTCACTGACATAGCCTTGTTAATGCATGGTCACATGCATTGATGCAGAGTCAAGCGAAGCCTATATAAATGCATGTACCCACTACATTTATGGCATGTTAAGTCAATAGTGTAGTTGAACTCTTGCAGTTTTATTTTCTTAGAGTTAGAATGTTTTTTGAGTGCCTATAGTATGAACTAAAGCAATTGTACGGATCTTTATTTGATCATCATGTACCTGAATACATTAATATGATCGACAATAAAGGTAAGATTCTTAATATTCATTACAACACTTAGAATAGACTAATGTTCCTTGAATTTTTTTATTAATGCACTTTATATTCTTGCCTTAATTAATTAATACATTTAATAATGGACACATAAGTATAACCACTTCAAGTATATAGTTTAACACTTGGTAATCCCAGTAGTAGCCATTTGGTATACCTAGTAATTGTCATTTGGTAATCTAGTAGCATTACTTCAAGTTTAGGATGTGTATGGCAAGTGGGCTTTGATACCAATGTTAGGATAGTTAGCCTTAGAACCATTAGATAGCTAGGATAGTTAATTATCAACCATTTATATTTCTATCAATACTTAGGCTAAAAATATATAATAAAATATAGGTATAAATAAATATAATATGCCTTAAATCACACTTAACCATACATAGAGCCTACACAAGTGAGAGTTAAGAATAAAATGATCACATGGCCTACAAGTTCACCATATTTGTCTATAGGCATACTTTGGAGCACTCTTGTGATTCATATGGTTGGACGTAGGGACTACTCACTACTCATCATTAGCACCATTAATGGGGATTTATTCTAGATTAAGTGCACTAAGTAGGAAAAGATAGTGATATCCTACAAAGATGTTATAAGGTTCATTCAACAATAAATCATTAAGAAGATAAAAGCAAGCACATTATTTTTTTTAGCAAATGCTAACATGGCTTCTTCTCACAGGGATGAATCTTCATCATTCACAGGTAGAACCAATTAAAGATAGGAGGTCTAGAAAAAATCCTAACAACTTCACATTGTTTACACCCATTTAGATCCTTCTACTTCATAGTTAACCTTCATCCTACATTAGGATGAGTAGTTGCGATGGAGAGATATGGAAGCCAACATTGTGTTGCCTCCCAACCAATCTATTCTTGCCATATTAATAAACAATCTCATCAAGCTAGGCATTGCTACACTTAACATAATGTATGAGGTCCAAGATCACATCTATTATGATTATCATCCCACCAATGCATAGTGGAAGAAGGATCGACTAATAGAAGCATGATATGAGGCTTCTAAAGGCAAGAGGGCCCCAAATTAGTTATTCTTATAGCAACATAAAGAAGGTGAGGACTTATTTTTTGGCCAATCCTAATGCACAAACTCTTCCCCTTTCTTTGATGGGGAGATCCTTACCCAGAGGTTCCAATCAACTATAGACAACCTGGGTGAGGGAAAGAATGGTTTTGAAGACTATGGGATCTTAAAAGATGACAATCACAACCATTCATCTAAAGGTAAGGATATGAAAAGCATAATGAAAAAGATAAACAAAATGATCAGGGAAGGGATTGAAGAAGAGAAACTAGCAAACATCATTTTAGTGATGGTTCTCCTTCATCCTCACCCTCATCATCATCCTCATCGTCTTCCTTCTCCAACTTTGATAACAAGAGTAGAGGTCGAGACAAAAGTAACAACAACCATGATTAGAATGGAGATGAATGATAGGATAGGATCTTGACTTACCCATCCCCAATCCTTCTTCACCACTAGGAACTTTGTAAACTACGTGCAAAAAATGCAAAGTGCATGTGGCATATTGTATCAAGGTTGTCTTGGAGTTTTAGGATCTCCCCTCATATCTTGGAAACCAAATGAGTAGCCTAGTTGAATTGTGCATCCTTAGTGAGGACCTTTTTCAAGGCCCATGATTATTCAATGCCCATGATCTTCTTTTGTGATAGCAACTTTGGGAATGCCTGGGACTGGAACAATGGGTACATCTCGTTCACCTTTACAACCTAGCAATGATTTGGAGTCACTCTAGAGTGGCCATGATGAGTATTTAACCATTCTTCCACCTCCTCTTAGTGGTCCATCTCTTTCCCTGATTTGGTGGTGACCTTCATCTCCTCACAAGGGATGCCAAAGAGGTCATTGAAGGTAGATTCATTGATGGCCAAGGTGATTGGCACACCATGAACCTAGATGACAAACTTACTCACTCCTATGTTAAATAAGTCAATGATGTTCACCATCTTAGTAGTAGGGATGATTGGGATAGGATCCATGAACAAGTCAAGCAAACCTACATTGGCAATCCTTACTTGGATGTCTCTAGGTGCTTGGCTGGCCAACCAATGTTGTGTTGCATCCACCTTGCCAAACTTGAGAATAAGTATCTCCTTAGCACATCCTAAAGAGATCATAGCAATGGTTGATGATGGTGTAGCCCCTACAACACAATGAAGATAACCCATTAGCTTTGGCATAGGCACCATCATATATAACAAAAATATAGCAAACACAACAAATTGAAACAAAAGGTATAGCCAAATTGATAAAACCAATAAAACAATTAGAGCCTAGAGAATCCACCAATTGTATAACTAGAAAATGTTGACAATATATAAAAAATAAAAAATATATATAATAAACAAAAATAAAAATTCTTACTTGTTGGAGGAAGATAGTGTGCGAACCCTAAGGGATATACATGTCTAGGCATCCAAATTAGGGATACCCCACCAGCAATAAGCCATCTCGTTGGCCAAGAACCTACGATAGGCTTGGGAATAGTGCAAGGTATACTTGTCGAAGTCATCCTTAAGTTTCTCCATCATTGTAATCCTTAATACTTGGCTTCTGGCAAAGACATCAAGTGCTGTTTGGGAAAAGAATAAGAGCTAGTCACTCTTGATTAGCCCATGGCCATCCACCTTATACTTGCAAGCATGCTAGCCCAAGTAATTGTTAAGCCCAAGTGGCCTAATGAAACCAATGAATATACCAAAAAAAATTAAAATTACACTTATCCTTTTAAATAATATATGGTTTCAAGAGGGTTTTGGAACAAAGTTTTTATATGATGACTAACTAGCAATGTATTAGTGGTGTTTTATTGGATAAATTCAAGCATATCCTAGATTTTGGATGACTGATGTGTGCCCCTTGTGGAATTGGTTACCCTTCACATGGGTATCAGGATCATCAACTTTGAACTTAACAATCAAGCTAGTAGAATGGGATAGTAAGGTTTCCACAATAATGACCATTGTTTCAAATGCCAAGTGTGATCACACCATCAAACTGAAATTTTGTAGTAGGTAGGCTAGGAATTCCTTGGCCTCTAGCCTAAATCAAAGGGAGCCACATTATAGCACCATGTTAGTAGGTGGGGTTTTGGCCCTAGTGTGTGGATGCAACACAGGAGCTTGACTAGTGCAACCACCACTAGGATAGGTTTTAGGAAGGCCTTGCACAACCCAACGATGACCATTATAACCTTATATGACTATAAAAAAATTTAAAAACCATTAAATAATCAAAAAATTATAGCCACAATGTCAAAATTTTCACATTAAACTAGACAAGGAAATTCAAAATTCATAACCATTAAAACCCAAACAAAATTTTAAGCAAAACTAAGAAATAAACCAAGTGGCCCATTAACACCGATAGTAATCTGATGGTGGAAAAATAAATAAAAATTAAAAAATTATGTAAAAAATTGAAACCATAAGATTTAGCCTATATGACAATCGAATCTACAATAATAGTCATAAAATCCCAACTTGAATTTAACAAAATTCTGACTAGGAATCCTAGTTTATAGTGAAATTAGATGTAGTAAAAACTCTAGGGAGACTAGTTAAAAATTTTAAGAAAATTCTAATGGTTATTGGGAATCAAAATACCACACATAAATGACCTTAGGTGTTTTGACATTTTCATAAAAGAATACTAGAAATAGACTAATGTTGCTCATATAGCTTGGGAGGTGTTTGCAATTCCAACAGTTAAAACTACAATTGTATAGGGCTAACACCAACTATAAAATGACAACTTTTTATTAAAAGACATTTTTCTAAGTTTAGGTGCTACACATATACAAAATTTGACAAAATTAGACATCAACACTATAGTTCTAGGCTTGGGAAATTTTCATATGACAAACTAAAACCATTGTAAAAATTTTACAAAAAACCCAAACTACTAAAAAATGGCTACAATGAGAGCCTTGAAAAAAATATGAAAAAAAAAATTGTAAAAATTTTTGAAACTAATGCAAAACCCTACTAGATGGCCCTAGGCATCCCTAGGAAGCTAGGATGTTGGCAAAAAAAAAGAGAAAGTTTTCTAGATGTCAACGTTGCCCAATTTTAGAGGGATAAAATAGTGGAAAGCCAAAAACCAACGATTTTATGGGAAGATTTATAAAAAAATAACTATAAGTTAGAAATCAATGGTTTAATCACTAGTTTAACTAGAAAACGACAAGCAACAATCCTATGTCCCAAAAACCAAAAATTATTTATTATTTTATTTTAAAAAAATATTAAAGAGGCATTACTTTTTGGTTGAAAACAACAAAAATTATGGAAAACATGGCAAAATAAAAATTCATAACTTCATAACAATAGCCCCTAAGACCAAAATAATGTAGAAAACATGTAACCACAATCCAAACACAACATTTAAACTATTCAAAGCTAGAAATCATGCAACATACAAGCCTAACCAAGTCAAAATGCCTAGGTTCTAGGCTAGAATTTCATGGAAATGACCAAGAGAGGTGTACCTAGAAATCATGGTGGATAATCCTTCCCTAAGTAGAGGCTATGGAAGGCTAAAAAGTCCCTTGGTAGCAGCATCTACCTCCTCCAGGGCTGGATCCTTACTAGTGGTTGCTCTTCTCTTAGACATCTTGATGAAATAATGACAAATAGCCTCTATCTTCCTTCAATCTCCTTACAACTACATTGCTCCCTAGTGAGTTCTAGCCAAACAATGCTGGTGATGGGTGGGATTGAAGCTAGAATTGATGGAAAATATTTGATGCTATGTGCTACCTACTAGAGACAGGTTAGGAAAATTGATGTTGGTAAAATTGTAACATGGGAATTACTCCCAAACTTATTCGTTGATGATCAAAACCCTATTCTTGAAACATCCACATAGCTTCCACATAACTCCATGTTCACAATTAGAAGGTGGGAACTATGCTGGGTTAGTGGAAAAATTAATTTATTTTAACAATTTAAATTTGGGTGGGTCCCACTAGGTTCTTCCAAAATAAACCAACAAAAATTCTAATATGCTAGGATTTTAGGCCTTTTAACAAGAACTACGCTAGGATTAATTCCCAAAAAAGCCTTGGAATGGATTCCAAGCATCAACCATTCTCAAAACGTATCTCCTAGCCACTCATCCACAACATATTAAGGCTAATAAACCCTCATACCAAAATTAGAAACTAGAGGTTGACATACGAAGGTCCCAAACACCAAGAAAGGTCAAAACCCACAACAAAATCTATTATTATGGGTAAGTATGCTGGCTAGTGTAGTTACAAGGGGGATGGAACTTTCCACCACCAATTAAGCCTCCAATTGTCTCCAAAATGATCATGCCAAGCCCCAAACCCTAGCTGGAGCCTCTAGCAACTCTAGAACCTTCTAAAACCTATCAAAAATTACCAAAAACCATAAATTTTGGATGAACTATGCTAGCTAGCATAGTTCACAGGGGTATGGCCATTAAAATACTTAAATAGCCTTCAAAGTCGCATACCATATCCTTTACACATCCCCGAAGTCTCTGGTCATTCTAAAATGTTGAATAACTAAGCAAAAACAAGTCAAACCCCACTTTAACCTTGGAACTACACTAGGGGGGCACTCCAACTATGTTAGATAGCATAGTTGGTTGAGGTTTAACCACAAAATTTCAAAAATGACCTTCAAAGTAGCACACCCTAGCCTTCACACCTTCTCGGAGTCTCTGATGATCCTAAATTGCCAAAAAATGAAACAAAATTTGTCAAAATAGCCTCTAATCTCAAAGCTACACCGAGAAAGCCTTCAACTATGTTGGCTAGTGTATTCTTAGTGTAGTTCTCATGAAAAACTTCAAAAATAGGTCAAAATCATGTTAAATTAACTCCTAGATGCATCATTGTAAGCTCATAACCCTACTAGAGCCATTAGAACCACCAAACCTAAGAAACTAAGTTAAAATGGCTAAAATTCATCATATTCCTTCCCATCCACATTAGGACTATGTTGGCTAGTGTAACCCATAGGGGATAACTATATCAAGGCTTAAACAACCATCAGAATTAATAATTTTAAGCCTAACCCTAGGAACTTGAAAACTTGGTTGATTCACCATCAAAACTCATAAAAATTAGAATTTAGGGACAACTGTGCTAGGGAAGGCTAGAGCTACAATAGCCAACATGGTTCTAGTGTAGTTGAGGTTTCAAAACTATTTTACTAGCACCACAACACTCCAAATGGCCTAAAACTTATTGGGGAAGCCTAAAACGTCAAAACCTTGGAGCTAGTTACAATTTGACCTTGTTTTGACTATAAAAACACCAAGTTTTGTTCATCCATGCTAAGGCCATCATGAACTATGCTACCTAGTGTAGTTATGGGTGGATGGTACTAAACTTCATCTTCAAAACCCTATTTTGGCCTTCAAATGTCCGATTCACAACCTTGATGCCCTATGCTACCCTAGAAAGTTGATAAGACATAAGATTCAACCCTAAGATACCACAAATCCATTTTTTCCATGGAGCTATGCTGGGGCCACGCTAGCCAGCATAGTCCCAACGTAGTTGGTAGTTCTTGGTAGCATTTGTGGCTTCTAGAGGGTCAAATCAATACCAAAGTTTGTCAGTCTTTACTCCTAATCCACTGCACTATTAATTTAGATAATCAAAATCCCAAAAGTAACCATAAAGAACCTAGGAATCCGTATTTTAGTAGAAACCACATTGGGGCATGCTAGAGCCACACTAGCCATTGTAGTCCTAGCATGGCTTCAGAGTAGTTACCAAAAGTGATCTCATTTTTACCTTCAAATAGCCTCAGAATGACTTTCCCAGGTGTAGAAACTTCCCCATCAACTCTATAGCCTTCCACCATTATGCACTAAGGCCTAAGACTAGAAAAATGTGGTTTTGATTGATCCATATTGATCATGTTTTATCCCAATATTTTTCACCTTGAATGGTTTAGCCTTATTTCATTGTGTTTTGACTTGATTTGACCTTGTTATGCATTAATGATCTTTGTTGCCCTATCATTTGATGTCATTTGGCTTCATTTTCTTAACATTTGGGCCTTGTTTGACCCAAATGTTCCTATCATTTGGCCTTAGTGAGCTTGGTTTGACATCAGTTAACATCACTGAACACCATTGTGACTTTGTTTGGCCCTCTAGAACATCGTTTGGTGGGATTCAACCATCATTTGGGTTCCATTTAGCCTCATTTGTCATATTTGGCTATCAATTGGCTTGATTTCATGTTAGTTGGCCTTTGGTTTGCCCCATCTACCTTATCCTATCCCCTATGATCCTTGTTGACCATGTTTTAGCCTTGTTCAACATCATTTGATGGTACTTAACCATCATTAGACCCTCATTTGGCCTCATTAAACCATCATTTGAACTCATTTAGACATCATTTGAACTCATTTGACTATCATTTGGCATCTACTTGCCATTTTTTAATGCCTTTTGATCTTTAGTGCATCTTACCTACCTTGTCTCTCCTTTTATGGTCCTTGTTGACCATGTGTTGACCTTTCTTTACTTTAGCAGATGAGGTTTGACCATCATTTGGCCTTTACTTGACCTCATTTGACCATCATTTGACCTTATTTTACACCATTTAGCCTTTATTATACCTCAATTATTTTAACCTACTGCTTGTAACCTTTAGTGGCCTTGTTTGAACCTTGTTTGACCATTTATGTAACATGTTTTGGATTATCCACATAGAATTGCTAAAGTATTTTATGTTATTTTGGTGTTATTCACTCATTTTATCACATAGCTACTGCTTAATGTGCTTATGGTTGATATGTTGGATTGGAGTATGGACACATAGAGGCAAATTAGTTTACCTTTAAGCCTAAAAAATAGCTATTGAGGTAGCTGCTTGGAAGAATGAGGCCATGAAATTTGAATAGGTGAGAAACCATTATAGGGATCATGTTGGATTCCTTAAGGAGGTAAACAAGAAGGAAATTCAATTGGCCAAGGTGAATATGAATGAGGCCCTCAAGCAACTACAACAAAGAGGCAATACATGGTAGCCAATTTTTGATGGCTTAGACACATACAATAAAGTTGAGATTCACCTAAAGGAGTTGTAGATTGAGGAGATGATTGAATACATGGAGTTTGACAACCTCTAATATGAAAACTTAGCTATGTTGATTGCAAGAAGGCCAAGGACAGAGTTGGAGAAACATGTGACCAGTTCATACCTTTTATATGAGGTAGAATTCAAGCACCACAAAGAGATGAAACAAAAGTAGGAGACAACCAACATGGAGCTTGAAGTTCTCAAGAGATGATTCATTGATCAACAATTCATTGTTGAGAACCTAGCTAGGAGAACGGATGATTACCACAAGCTATAGAACTTGCTAAAAATGTTTGACATCGAGTAGAAACAATTTGTAGTATGGTTTGTTAATGCCAAGAAATTGTTTCCAATGATGTCATGTCCATGGGACATTCCTGTACCATCCCACATTGGTGAAGCCATGTGGACTACGTGCGACCCATGAAGCAAAGAAAAAAAAGATGAAAGCATTGCTGGAGGCTCTCCAACTTTTGCAAGAAGTAGCAAGATAGTCTTTACTACTTCCATCGTCGTGAGCGCCGGAGCCTAGTGAAGGTCTTTTAGCACCTATGGAGCCTCCACCTCTTGGAACTATTTGAACTTCGCCTCATCTTTAACAATTAGAGGGATCCTGTTATCTTTTTTGTAAGGGTGTTCAATTTTGTTGTCATAGACACCAATTTGGTAATTCCATATAATCCAACACTCAGAGTTAGTTAGTTAGTTAGAGTCAGTTAGTTAATAATTCCATAACTTTCCAATTTTGTAAGAAGCTCAATTCTATTTGTATTTACTCAAGGATGAGTTTTCACTTAGTCGTGGGGGTATGATGAAGCATTGTCGATTGGTTATGTTGACAAGCATGCATNCTTATTTATAGAAATGGCGGCGGGACGCGATATCGCGTACGCGATATCACAGGAGAAGACGCGATATCGCGGCCTAGTGCAAATCGCGTCTCATCACTAAAGTTAGAATATTTTTTGAGTGCTTGTAGTATGAACTAAAGCAATTATATGGATCTTTATTCGAGCATCATATACCTAAATACATTGATATGACTAGCAATAAAGATGAGATTCTTGAGATTGACTGCAACACTTGGAATAGATTAATATTTCTTACTTGCACATTATTATTAATGTACTTTACACTCTCGCCTTAATTAATTAATACATTTAATAATGAACATATAAGTATGACCACTTTGAGCATACCATGTGCTTGGTAATCCCAGCAATGGCCATTTGGTACACCTAGTAATTATTACTTGATAACTTAGTAGTATTAATACAAGTTTAGGATGTGTATGGCAAGTAGGCCCAGATACTTATGTTAGGATAGTTAGCTTTAGAATTGTTAGATAGCTAGGATAGTTAATTATCAAACATTTATCTTTCTATCAACACTTAAGGATAAAAATGTATAAAAAATATAAGTATAAATAAATATCATGTCTTAACTCACACTTAACCATACATAGAGCCTACACAAGTGAGAGTTAAGAAGACAATGATCACATGGCCTACAAGTTCACCATCTTTATCTATAGGCACACTTTGGAGCTAAGTCCATGGAATTTGACCAAATCGCTAGTGCATGCTTGTGATTCGTATGGTTAGGTGTAGGGACTACTCATTGCATATCCATATTCTTACCATAGAAGTTAAAACTATCTAATCCATAATAAGAAACTTGAAGAAAGGATGATATAGCCTTCATCTAAACTAGAATGTTACTTGGAACCATAATTCTCTTAAGAACATCGTATAAAGCAACATGATGCGCTTTAGTGGTTGCTACGAGATTGTACAAGGATAAGGTAATTCCTTTTGAATGAATAGTAGTAGTCATTTGCTATAAGATCTTATTATTCGTTGGTTGAGATGATCATTGTGTGTGTGTCATTGTGACTAGTTGTATGGGATTAGATAAAAATGGAAGGCTACTTGAAGGAATAAATTCCTAATGTTGCTAGAAAAAAATCTTCTTTGATATTTTAGAAGGTTGCTTAGACACATTGGTAACATTTTTCTTATATTTTCTTGATCGTGACTAGTTGGCCTATTGGCTACAAGTAAGGATTCTTAACTAAGATGAAGAAAAAGAGTGACTAGATATTTGAGATGTAGTAGGTGAATGGATATTTGGAGATTCAGAATATATAAAATGGGATGGGAGTGAAAGGATGGACATGTTTGGTAGTGGGAGTAGAGTGATAGGAATGTGTATTAGGATAGAATGTAGCTAGATTTTAGTTAGTTGGAACAACATTAATATGATAAGGAGATGAGGAAGAATGACTTGGCTTCGATGGAGTGCTTGTGTATTTAGACCAATGAATTACATAAGGCTTTTGAGATTGTGGTGGAGGCTGATGGGGATACCTGCAATCTTACCAATGAATTTCGTATGGCTCCCTTGATGAGGAGTTGTGAGCTTTGTATTTTAGCCTAAAAGCTAAAAGAGTATTTCTAGCTCTCAAGGGATTCTAAAATACATCTACGTACTGATTATATAGATGCATAGTAGATGGCTCACTTTCCACTATTATTTTTACCTTTATCTATGAGATCTTGAATTTCATCCTTTAGATTTTTGTAGTTATCTATGTCATGACCAATAGTCTCATGATAATAGTAATACTTCTAGTAGTCATACCACTTAGGCACCTTAGGTTTGCCTTCTTGTCTTTGAGAAGGATCCAGTGTTATAAGCTAAATACAATGATAACGTGCTCTTACCTAATCAAAAACTTATTTCCTCTTAAGTTGTCCATGCTGAGAAGATTGTTAAGAACTAGAGAATACCTCATGGGCATCCTAGTGTATTGATCTTTACTTCTTTTAGGTCTATGTTGCTAAGTTGAAAAAGAGGTAGTTAAGGGAGCATTGCTTTGTTTCATTGAAAAAGAAGAAACATCTTGAGAAGTTGGTTGTTCCTTCTCTTGTTTCATAGCTTTGTTATGGATTAACACAAATTCCTAGTTACTACATTGAGTGGTAGTTTCTTTAATATGTTTGGTAGCTAGGAAAGAATCATTCAAAGAATGAGGCTTAGGATAAGCCATTCTCTTTGGAATATAGTCAATGATGGCAACTTAGAAAATGTCTTATAAGTGACATTCCTGTAAATGATAAATGTAATTTGGTTGATGTTGCTATCTATTGAGAAATGAATTTATTGATGGATTCATTTAGAGGTTGTTTGATAGTTATAAAGAGCATAATACTCGTGCTTTGTGGGATATTGAACTTAAAGCATTTAATGAAAGTTGCTGTAGTTGTTCCAAAAAGGTAATAGAACTAGGCAAGAATCTATACCATTCCAGCACTCTTCTAGAAAGAGAGTTAGAAAACCATCTAAGTATGATGTGAGGATAAGGGGAAAGAAGCATGCATTCATTTCTAAACATGACTAAATGATTCATAGGATCCCTTGTTTCATCATTATACTTTGTAAAGGATAACAATGAAATTTCCTTAGGTTGAACTAGCATGGGAATAATAGAGTTCACAAGATTTGCTAGGACCCAATCCAAGGAAATGGGAGAATTCCCTTGTATGACTAAGGCTTTAGCTACTTTATCTTTAGTACTTTGGAAATGAAGCATAACATCATTAAATAGTGCTATGTATATGATGTGACAAGGATTGGTCTTGCTAAGCTTTTCACAGCTTCTTGTTCTTACCAAAATGGGTAGCAATGGAATAATCACTATTACAAATGAGGATTGGAACTTGTTGGAATATCATAACTTCAAGAGTAAATACCCAAGTCCCTATAGCCAAAAAAAAAAGTGAAGTAGTGAAAAGTAATGATTGTTGCATAAATATTCAGGATCAACACGCACTCTTCTATGCTAGCATGCTTGGGGCAAAGAATGATGGCAACAAAGAAATATTGAAAATCAAAAACTATGATCCAATACTATGTTAAATTTTAAAATTTAAAATGAAAAACAAACTATGAAAATTGAGAAAGAGACTAAAAGCCAAAAATAGGATTCCACATCCTTGGGGCTTATGAAAAGGCATTTTCACATTAGCCTCTTAATCCAACTTATACATAATCTATTTTCATCATAGAATGAGATGGAAATTGCGAACATTATATTTGAAAACTGATCAATTGGAAAGGATGTTTCTAAAATCTCCAACACCAGAACGTGTTTAATTTACATCAATATCTTGATAAAAGGTTCTACAGATTGATAAGAAAACATGGATAAGTACAGGAATAAAAAAAGAAAAACATATTTAATCTGCACTAATCTATTTAGAAGAAAGATGTCCCTGGCAAATAACACATGTGAAGAGAAAAACAGAGTCATCTCATTCCATCATTCCTCTAGAAATTTGCAACTTAAACATGACCTTGATTTCATTCTTTCCCTGACCACTAGTCTCAAAGGCTTCCTCCACTTCCTTCTGTGAGAAACCAAAGCGATGAGTAATCAAAGGCTTGACATCCACTTTTCCAGATGATATTAATTCAATGCACAGTGGCCATGTGTTCTTGTAACGAAAAACACCAATCAAATCAACTTCCCTGCATAAGAAACAGCAAAATTACTTATATATCACAACAAATGTAATATTAATCATATGTGAGAAAAAATCAGAAGAAGGCCTGGCTACCTTGCAGCAGCATATGAGATGTGCAGCGACATTTTATTCTGTGACATTCCCACAAGGCACACTAAACCTCCATTAGCTGTCACCTTAAAGGCAGTTTCCAATGTCTTATTGAACCCAGAACAGTCAATGGATACCTGTATTTTGCTACCCATTTCTTTCTTAATTTCAGCAGCCTCTGCATCTAGATCCTGGATCAAATTCAAGAAACGGTTTTTATCCCAATTATTTGTACTAACGGATGTGGATAAAAACCAACAATTCCATTTCATTGCATTCAGGTTCTGTGTGACCAGTATAATGATTATCACCGTGAATTATCATCATCCCAGCTATTTGTTGTCCATAATTAAGCAGGGAGACTGTAAATTTAACTTATGAAACAATAACCATGAAAACAGCAAAAGTTGTTGCACTGAGGAAAGAAAATGATAGGCTATCCTTCACCTCTAACATTGATGAGATTCTGCGACAAACATGTGCACCAAGTTTTTTGGCCATGGCAAGACGGCTGTCATCTATATCAATGATAAGTAGACGAGGTGCTCCAAATGCTTTAGCAGTAAGAAGGGTGAGCAGACTTATGGGACCTGCTCCCAGAATCACAACATTCTTCTCAGCATTTACACCGGTACAACAGGCATGAACTGCAACACTCAAAGGCTCACACATGGCCCCTTCCCTCCAGACTCATATTCTCTGGCAATTTGAAACATCAATTTGCAGGATGTACTACCTGCATTTCAGCATGATATAAGTAGATAAAAGTAGATGATAGGTAAGAATCTGGGATTATAATCATGTCAGTTGTTGATTAACAAAATAGGATGGTTTCCTGTACAGCAATCAATAGTGGTAGCTCTTCAAAATTAATCACTAATTCTTGAAAATGTGAAGATAAATTTCTGATAAGAGCAACCATGTGATTAATAATATCTTGAATGAGATGATTCTGCATTGCTAGCTTTCCATACTGAATAATCGAAATCATTACCTTGAGTTTCAAATTTTCAGTCAATGCATTTGAGGCATCAAACTATAAACTGAAATGTTAAAACTTGACTGAAAATCTAGCTCAATAAAACAGCAACTAATTATATAACTGAACTACAAAAGAATTGAAAGTCTGCCAACAAAACTGAAAATCTTTGCAAAGATCATACCTGATTAGCCAGTGAACCATGAACAGGGGGAGTAGCAAAGAATTCCATCTTAGGGCACAGGTTGTAATAACCCTCCTTGCAGTAACTGCAACAGCCACATGAGACGCCTAGCTCCACAGCAACCGTCACCACGAACTATATGTTTTACCTCACTACCTACCTCCTCCACTATCCGAGTACAGTCATGACCAAGCACCATTGGTTCTTTAACAACATAGTCTCCAATACTTAACTCCTGCAAAAATTCAGTACTTGAAAACATGTTTCCTTTGCTGAAAAAAGGTGTACAAAAATGTTCCCTTAATCTAAACATTCTTCAGCTCTTCAGCGTTTTGGAATGGAGCTTTCCTCTTAAATACACTATTCGGTTTCAGTGTCAAAATCAATTCTTATAAAAATTTCTACATTTTGGATATTATAATAAATTTGTCCCTAACCATGAACTACCATTCAGGCTGTATCTTCCCCCATGATTTATTTAAGCAGTGTTCTACAATACGGCTTTCTTAGCATTCCTGGAAATTACAAACTATAAATAACTGATGAGAACTATAAATAGTTACATTCCAACAGGGGTGTTACGCATGTAGGACAACTTAATCTTCCGTCAGGTCCTATTTCACATCCAAAATAATAATTAACACGATGATGATTATTAACTTCTTAGGAATAGTGGAAATGTTGTTTACACTTGCTATCAAGACCATTCCACAAGAGCAGTTTTCTCAGAATACCCTGTAATTTAAAACCTTTAGAAAAACCTACAGTGATTGACCCACAGAGAATAACTCAATTTGAGTTGCACTAGTGCAGATGGGTTTGGAATCTTGGAAACAATAAATACCTTGAGAAAATGCACATCACTGCCACAAATCGGTGATTGAAAAAGCGGAATCAGTGATTGAAAAAGCGCTTAAGCGTCCGACCAGGCGCTTAAGCGCGACTCCAATAAAGAACCGCGCCGATTTAGAGTGGCCACAAATACCCACGGCTTTAATGCGGATTCTAGCATCATGAGGATCTGCATTCAACACCAGTGTCTTCTAAAACCATTAATCAAAGCTTTAAATTTCGGAACTTTTAAGCTTCTGGGCAAGATTAGAACACCAAAAGAAAAAAGAAAAAAGAAAAGAAACACAATAAAATAAGCTTGAGGGGTTGAAGAACAACCTTGTTAACACCAGTGAGCCAGGCAGCCATGTTTTCACTTTCACTGTACCCATTTTCTTCATCTTCAGTTGTTTGAGACATTCCCCCACCTCCCATTCTAACCGTTGCAGTTCTCAGCTTTTGGTCCTGCCCAAACCTCTAAACTACAGGCAAGCACAGTTCAGCAGTGCAGTGGCAAGTTGCTTGTTCAACTACTTATTTATAAAAGAGACCGGATTATGAAATTTTTTTAAGTGAGTTTAATTATGAATGTCCAATGAATCTAGCCCATTTTCAATGACTTCCATGCGGATCCATGTAACACCGAAAAGATAGTTCTTCATAGACCTGAGCACGTAACTCGCTGTGAATTATTGAACTTAGTTGTGGCAACCAGTACTCCTGCACTGACTCTGCAAACGTCAAAAATTTTGGTAACCTGAGATACTGGTGATTGGTAAGTTTGTATTTGAAAATTGCCTTGGTATGTATGCTCTGAGATTATTGGGACAGAAACTTGAAGTTACAAACGCGGATTGATAGGCTTATCTGTCGACAAGTTCTGATACCTTCACGTGGGATACAGGTACAATGTGTTATCTATAATCTGATGGTTCCCATTGTGCTCCTCAAATGAGCATTCACACTGACCAACCATCACATAATTGTCGCTCCTCCAGCTTTTGATGTTGAATCTTAATTTTGACGTCTTCGTCGTTAGTCGGAAGGTCCTCCCAGAGAAGCATCGTGACCTAACTTCATTATTGAAATTGAAGATTTATTATGTCATAGGATTTTAGTGCAATTGAAATGAGTATGATTAAGATATTCTGATAAATAGAAATTAAAGCAAACAATAAGATATGTATATCTTAATTATTATTACAAGTAGAAGTTAAATTAAAGTAAAATCAACATTATAGTCATCAACAAAATTCAGTTTTAATTAAAGCAAAATTTACTTCGATTTAGACCAAAAAATGATATTGGATGTAACAAAAAAAGATCATACTGACTTTTTGTTACAATTGTGTACTTTTGTCTAAGATATTCACTCAAAGAACAATTAACAAAAACATGCTCCTCATCCTCAAGAGCTTGTGCTCATGTAACTCGTCTATGCACTCTTCTCTAAGGAGATTCATCCATCTTCCACTATCTCTCCTAAGTCAATATAAACTCAAATGAAGCTTGCTAATTAAGCTACAGTATCTGATTGGGATTTTAGCTGTAAGACAAAAAACTTCTAACTCTACTCAGTTACTTCTAATATATTACAAATATATAGGATATTTTCTTGCCTTCTACATTTGACCATAACTTTCCCAACACATGCATCTTAACTAACTTATGTATGTGCTTAGGATTGCTTTGCAATGAGACATTTCATATCTTTAACTATTGTTCTTTTGTCTTTTCTATAATTGCTTTGGAAATTTTGGTTTGCTCTGTTTTTGTTGATGTTTGAATATAATTAATGAATTGACAGAGAGCTTCAACTTAATAAAGTAAGTCAAATTTCAAAAGTAATATAGAACAAGGCATTTATGCTTTCACCTTTATTTCATTTAATAAAAATATTTTTTTGCACCCTTTCCATAGCCTACCAATTTTTTGCCCCAAGGTCTACCCCCAATACAACACACTCATACAACAATGTAGAATAAATGACAACATGAAAAAATTTTGTAACTTTCTAAGCCTATAATCCTAATGATTTGCATTTATATTTAATTACATATAGAGACTTCACTCTTTCTACAATTCTCTTCTTAATACATTTATTCCATCTATAGTTACTCACATAATGAAGACCCAAGTATTTAAAGAAGCTTACTATTTCTACATTTGCAATCCTAAATATAAAATTATAATTTGCATTTTTTGTATCCCATATTATTGTGTTTGTTTTCTCTACATTAACTTGTAGGCTAGAATACAAACAAACATTTTCTAGAATTTGTGACATGTTTTGCATACCTTTCTTAAAGGTAGAAATTAAAGCATTATCATCTACATAAAAAAGTAAATTCACTACATGAGATCCTATCATGATAGCATGTTGATGGCTTCTTGTACATATCCAATACTACAACTTATCAATAAAGAGACCAAAGAGAGTTAGGGATTAAGGGCATCCTTGCTTTACTCCAATTTTTCTTCAAAATTGAAAATTATTCCTTGACTCCTCATCTTTACGCTCAATGATAACTTTTTCATATAGCTTTTGTATTATTGTCATCAATTCTATAAGGATGCCTCATTTATTTAGATGCAACCATATTTTTTTATTAATCATGGAATTATATGCCTTAGCAAAGTCAATAAAGCATATAACAATTTTTTTATGAAGCTGTTTTGCAACTTCCATACAATATTTGAGTGTAAGTAAGTGGTCAATTGTAGAATGGTTTTACTTGAAAGCAGTTCGACACAATGCTCTCATGTTATTAGCTTCTACCCAGGTGTTGAGTCTTTTTTCAAGAATAATGCCTAATAACTTAGCAAAATATTATTTATGACTATCATGCAATCCTTATTCAAATTGTTTTTATCTTCTATTTTATACAAAAGTATTTTCTTACTAACTTTTCATTTTCCATAATCATGTTTAGTTGACAATAAATTTCTCTATAATTAAAATTCCCTCTCCATTTAAGTAATTCAACATATAAACTCTCAAAGTCAACAACTTTTCCAGTAGCCAATTGATTAATGTCTTATGTTACTTCATTTAGTGAAGTGGATGGATGCATGACAGAAACTAAAACAATAATTATTAGCACAAATTAATGAAGAGAGATGTTGAGTGATTAGGAGACTTTGTACCAAAAATACTCCCTAAAGCTTTTGGGCTCATTTGTAATCATGTATGCAAAATATTGCTGCATTTTTCTAACAAAAATTCTCTATATTTTTCTAACTATTTTCACTTCTTAATCAAATTTTTCCTTTGATCCCTATCAACTATTTTAATGTCCCTTCTAGCTTGAACAAATTCATCATCAAACCAACTTTTTTTAGCATTATGCTTATGATCATTAATATCCTAGTTAGTTGCATCTAATAAAAATTTCTCCACCTCATTTGCATATCTTTCAAAATTCTACTGATTTTGTTTTGTATCATCTCTTTATATTTTTCTTTATTCTCTCCCATTATTTTTAAAGGATACACTTACTTTTTCTTCTTTTTTACATCACAACATACATTGACTTGTAACAGGAGTTGTAAATCATGGTGACATGATTATACTAGATCATCTCTTAATTTAAACTCTATGATACACTAAATATTTTAATTGAAAACAAAAAGCAAATCAATACAAGAGATACCTTTAGATCATATAAAAGTGAATGTGTAGAATAAGAAAGCCTTGTTAGACCAGTGCAGCTGAGTAAATCTAGAGCCTTTTGTCCATTCCAAAAGATGTTACCCCTTCTATTAATATCTTTATCTTTAAAGTATCAAATTCAAGAATGATCTAAATTAATGTTTGATGAAACACATTTTTTCATCAACTTCGACGTTAGGTATCTGATGTTAGGGTTATGATGTGATGTCGGGTATCCAACATCAGATCCAAGATGTGATGTCGAATATCCGATGTCAGGGGATATATGCTAGGCTATAAATATAGCACTTAGGCTCATGATTTTCAACAATTTTGCATAGTTTTTCATAGTTTTGTTAATAGAGTAGCCAAATTCTTGCAGTTTTATTTTGTAATCTTAGAGAACAATCAATGAGTGCCCACAGAGTGGATTTGAGTTAGTTGTATGAAGTCTTATTCAACTGGCAATGTACCTAGACATATTCCAGGAGCAACAATAAGATCGAGATTGATTCGTATTCATTGTAGCACTTTGACTTAGATTATATTTACTTTCCATGCAATTTACTTTTCATGTACTTAGTTAATATTTACATTTTCATGCATGTTAGTTAATTAAGCACATAGGTACGATCACTTCGAACACGTGTATGACTCTTGGTAATCCTAGCAATGCTTAATGTTTGGTAACCCAGTAGCATTAGATGTGTTCAGGATGTGCACAAGAAGTAGAATCAGATACTTATGTTAGGGTAGTTGATTATTAATTAGCAATTAGATTAGTTGAATTGATTATAAATTGAGTTTCAACCTATTATTAATCGTAGAATGATAAAATATAAAATAATAAAAATCATATGCCTCACTCTGGGCTAAACCATACATGACAAAGCTACCACTAGTCCAAGTGGAAAGATAGCAAACTGCAATCAAGGCATAGTAATTTAGATGCCACAACTAGTCCCATCCATAAAATTCAATTGGATCATCCGTGAATGCTTGTGATTCATATGGTTGGGCGTAGGGGTACCTCACCGGTCATCAATGTTTATGCCACTATTTTCACTCTACCATTAAATAATTTTTGTTTGTTGTCAGCTACTCTAGCATTAAAAGGTCCATAAAAAAAATAATCCTTTCTATTCTAAATTATACAATATCTATTTGTGAATGTTAAAAAGAATACACTATAGACAAACCTACATTATTGTAAACTGTAGCTTCTCTAGGGGTAAAATAACAAAAGAAAAGAAAAGCATAAGCATCATGGTGATGGATTTTTATCTAAATATATTATCTATGTTCATATATCTTATGTAACTACATAAACCACTTCAAAGATTTCTTAACTAGGCAACCCACACCTCCAAAGGGCCTTCCTCTTCTACCTTCTCCAATATTTTTTCAAAAAACTTGATGAACCATAGAACAGAAAAATCTTTTGAGCCCTCATCTTCCAATATTTCTACTAAATCAAAAGTATCAAAATAGTCAAAGTAGTCAATCCTATAGTGAAATACTTTTATTTGCAATACCACCATCAGTATTACTAATTTTGAAATGTAATAAGCCTAGAATTTTTTTAAAAAAATTCTTCAAATATTGCTTATCTATAATTATTGCCACATTGGTAGCATTCAAGTATATTACAAGACCCTTTTCATGTGCACCTTTGACTCTTTTCCATTGTTTAGCTCTTTCTACAAGTTTCTTACATGTGGCTTCATGAGGAAGTTCTATAACTTAATAAATGGAGTATTCAAGAGTACATTCTCTATTCTAATCCTAACCAAGTTCACAAATTGGTAAAAAAAAGGTAACATTTAAAAAATTTGAAAAAATGTAGTAGTAAAAAATATATTTCTATTTGAATAGTATTAAGAGAACCCTTAATTCCAAACTATTTATCTATAGTTATTCCTTATCATTTATGAATAACAATTAGCAAAGCATGAGCAGGATCTTATTATTTGAGACTTGAAATATGTAGATGTCTCAAAATCACTTTGAAGTATGAATATGCTGACTATGCAAGATTTTTTTGCTCCACCATAAAATATCATCTAGCAATGTCATTTTGAAAGTAATATTTTTCCTAGTTTGCGATTAAAACTACAATCACAACCATTGTAGGTAAAGATTTTTTAAGCCTTCCTTGTGATGATGTTATTGCACAATCTTCAATTTTTTTAGGCAACTAACTCTTTCTCTTTTCTAAGAAAACCTTGCTAGTGAACTATAACTACTCCAACCTAGAAACCCTTGCTCCAACTATTCCTACTTAGAAACCCCTTGCACTACTTAGAAATCCTCCTAAATGAACAACTATAAGTAGACTCCAATATATATAGCTAACATGATAAATTAGAAGAACTATTTAGGAATGTAATGATGTCTCAATTGTAATTCAATCTAGTAACTTCTATTGAGTTGACAAGAAGTTATCTTGTGTTTTTTTTTTCTTCTCTTTATGATATTTCCCTTTTTGTTTTTGGGGACTTTTTCTTTTCCTTTTTGGAAAACTAATAAACATAAATTTATGTTATTCTTTAACTCACTGTGTAACTTGTACTCTCTTCTACCTATAATCTAGGAATTACCAAATTTAAGCACTAGATAATCCATAGATACAGTGCTATAAAAATAAGTATAATGAGCTTATTATGTACAATTGTAAAGAGTGAGAAATGCCTTGTACTCACTAATTCATTTGGAATAAAATTCTTTTTCCTTGACCTATGGATATTTCCCTTCACATTGAAGGGCTTCACTATATAAATCTAATGTATTTTGATTTCTTTTATTTTTATTCTTCAATAAATCCTTTATTCTAACTGTTTTATCAATAATTGGTATTGAAGTAAAGGTTAGAAATTACCATGAATGGTTAGTTCATTAAGAACTACATCATTTAACATTGAAAACTTTAATGGTAGAGGAAACTTTGGATTATGGTATATAAAGGCATATAATTGGTTGATGCATCAAGGATTACACAAGGTTGTTGATATCAAGAGCAAGAACCTTAGTACCATGGATGATGAAACATGAAAAGAAATTGATTTAAAGAGTTTTGCTATCATGCATATGTACTTGGAGATGAAGTGAGGAACAATGCTAGTGGGGCAACTTCTACAGTAAATTTATGAATAAAGCTAGAATCTTTGTGTATGACAAAATGTTCTTTAAACAATGTCTAACTTTAAGTTTAAATTCTAGTTATTGTAGATAAAAGAAGGTATACGTATCCATGAACATTTAAATATTTTCAATTCTTATATGAAGAAGTTTTTGGGTATGGGTGTTAAAATGGAAAATGAGGATTAGACAGTATGCTTACTAAAATCATTACCACTATCATATGGTGTTCTTGTCACAACATTAATGTATGGAAGAGATGATATATCATTGGAAGAAGTTATTAGAGCTTTGTTATAGAAATAAATTTTAAAAACATCTATTTCTACTTTGGAAAAAGCTTCAAATACTCTAGTGACAACACAAAGAACAATGAAAAGAATTGAATCATCCAGGGGAAGATCACAATCAAAGAGTATAAAAAGTAAAGTAAGATGTTGGTATTGTGATGAAATTGGGCATGTTAAAAAAGACTATTAGACTAAACAAGAGAATCAACACAAGGGATTTGATGAAAATTCCAAAGAAGCAAATTAAATAATTTTGGATTCAGGTATGAAAGAAGCTCTTGCTTCTTTCACTAGTATTTAATATTATGATGACTCATTATTAGAGTCTAGTGCTTCTAATCACATGTGTCTACATAGAGATTGGTTTATTAATTATGAATAATAAGATAATGAAGTTACTTATCTTGATAATGATTATTCTTATAAAATTATGGGGGAAAGAAAGTATTATAATTAAAATGACTAATGATATTTTTTGAATGCTAGAAGATGTAAAACATATATCTGATCTAAAAAAGAGTTTAAATTTTTAAAGAGCATTAGACTTGAAAGATCATGGTTTTGAGGGTGTTAAAAGGATTTTTAAAATTATCAAAGGGGTCTTGGTAATGATAAAAGCTAATAAATGTTATAACAATATTTACAAGTTATAGTAAGCTATGAAAAGAAACTTTGCTAATTTAGCTTCTGTTGAAAATTGAGATTTTTCTTGTTTATGACATTAATGTTTAGGTCACGTGAGTAAGAAAGAATTACAAATTTCAATGAAACATAATTTGCTTCCAGAATTTATATCTTTGAATTTAAAAATTTTTAAACATTATGCTTTTGAAAAATAATCAGGAAATAAATCTAAGATACAAAGACATGAAAGCAAAGATATTCTTGATTATATACATTTAAATGTATAGGGTATATCACGTGGAGGTCATTTATATTTTATCAACTTTATTGATGATCATTTTAGGAAAGTTTAAGTCTATATTTTGAAAAATAAATATGACATTTTTTTTTTTTTTTTAAGGAATTTAAAGCTTGGATTGAAAAGAGCATAGGTAAATTAATTAAATGTTTGAGAATAGATAACAAAATAGAGTTCAACTTTACAAATTTTAAAAAGTATTATAGAGGAGTTTGGATTAAAAGACATAAGATTATGACCTATACTACTAAGCAAAGTGGAGTTACAAAATGCATGAATAGGACTCTTCTTAAAAGGGCAATAATCATGATGAACAATACCAATTTGATTTAGGTATATTGGATAGAAGTTGTTTCAATAGCATGTTTCTTAGTTAACAAATCACCTGCAACCACACTATATTGTAAAACTCCAAAAGAGATATGGATAGGTTATTCTTATAATTATTCTTTTCTTATATTTTTTGGTTATACTGCATATGCTCTAGTTTCAAAACATTAGCATATAAAATTAGATCCCAAATCTAGAAAGTATGTCTTTGTTGGATATAATGAGAATATTAAGGAGTACACATTATGGGATCCCATCTCTAGCAAATATGTAGTCTTTCATGAATCTACTAATAATATTGAATAGGAAGTGACAATTAAACAAGAACAGAGAAATGTACATAGTAATTAGCTAGTTGAATTGGACACTTCATCATCTTCAAATAGATAATGAGAAGAGCTTTAGTTACCCAAATAAAGTTGGCTATATGAAGAAGCAAAAAGTGACACCGTTGTATGGTCTTTCAAAAGATCTACACAAGTGTGTGTTCCTTTTGAAAAATTTGATGATTATGTTATACTTGCATTATTTTCAGATGAAATAGAACCAAGTACATACCAATAAGGTATGAAAGATTATTCTAGTTCTAAATGGAAAGAATCAATGTAGTAAGAGATGAATTCTTTGGAGAAAAATAAAACATAGGTTTTGGTGGGGCTTCCAAAAGGTTGAAAATATATTGGCTATAAATACATCTAAATATTAAAGAAAATAACTAATGGTGAAATTAACAAGCATAAAGAGAGATTGGTAGCAAAAGGTTATTTACAAAAGGAAGGTATAGATTTTACAGGAAAAAAATTGTAACATTAATTTTTGTTTATATTTTTTGGCTCCAGTTGTTTTATTTAATATAGAACTAGAATACATGGAAGTAAACACAACATTCTTACATGGCTACTTTGATGAGGAAATATATATGAAATAGCTATAAGATTTTGTATAGATAGGCAAAGAAGATTTGGATTACAAACTCAAGTAGTCATTATATGGTCTAAAGCAGTTATTTATGAAATGGTACAAGAAGTTTGATTATTTTATGTTAAGCCATAATTCAAAAAAAAAATTGAATATGACCACTGTATGTATTTGAAAATTAGTGCTAATGGCATGCTTTTAGTTTTGATGTTATAAGTTGATGACATGCTTATTGCAAGTTAAAATATGTTTTAAATCAAACAATTAAAGGCCAAATTATTTAGGACATTTGATATAAAAGATCTAGGAGCAATGAATCAAATCTTGGGCATAGAAATACATAAAGATAGAAGAAATGGTAAGCCACGATTTTCACAAGAAAAATATATCCAAAAAAAATTGTGCATTTTAATATAATAGATGCTAAACTTGTAAGTACCTTTTTCACTACTTATTTCAAGCTTTCTTCATAATTTATGTCCTAATTTAAAGGAAGAAATATAGTACATGTCTTGTATACCTTACTGTGAATGCAATAAGAATTTTTATGTATATCATGGTATATACAAGATTATATATTTCTATTCTAATTGAAACCATTAGCAAATTTATGATTCATCCTAGTAAATATCATTAGAAAAGAGCATATCCATTGTAGGTTATACCTTTACTCTTATAATAGGTCCAATTAGTTAGATGGTGAAATTACAGCATATTGTAGCATTGTCTACCACTAAAGCAAAGTATATTGTTGTTAAAGAAACTTGCAAGGAAGAACATATTGGGTGAGTTTGATATTTTTTTTTTAAAAAAAGGAAGTTAAAATATTCTGGGATAATTAAAGTGCTATCTGTTTAACCAAGAATCCAATTCATCACATTAGAACAAAGCATATTCACACCAAATATCATTACATAAGACAAGTTGTTAAAAAACGTAAAGTGCTACATAGGAAAATTCATAAAAGTTGAAATTCTATAGATATGTTAATAAAGTTGAGTTATTATTTAACTCAATGTGTAACTTGTACTCTTTTCTATTTGTAATTTGAGCATCACTAAGTTTAAGAAATAAATAATCAAGAGAGACTATGCTATAAATACATGCATAGTGTGAGATTATTATGTGCAATAAAAGAGAGTGAGAGAAGCCTTGTACTCACCAAGTTATCCCAAAGGAATTTTTTGTACCTTGCCTCATGGATGTTTCTTTCATATTGAAGGGTTTTACCATGTAAATTTTGTGTTTTGATTTTTTATTTTTATTATTTAGTACATCCTTTATTTTAATTATTTTCCTAGTAATCGCTTACCTAACAAGTTCATGACTAATCACTTAAGCCACCTATTACTAGTGAACATGAGGATCCATACCTTAAACCCTATACTTTCTCATCTATTATTTTCTAAAAGAATTTGCACTTGATTATGTAATTGTCTCTTACTAAGAAGGAGGAAGTAGCTGCAAAAATGGGGGACAAGGAAGAACATTCAAAATAGCAAGATTCATCTTTCTAAGTAATGAGAAAAAATAGAATTTTTTTAATTTTATGAAAATATCTCATGTGTTTGAGAAGGACCAGAAAGAAGCATGAAAGAAAAGACTAGAGATGTAAGAACAACACTATAAATTTTACACTAAGTAGAGAAATAGTAAAGCAAAAAGTTAAAAATTGACTTTGTTCATTGCAACAACACAAAACATTTTTAGGGAGTTTCACCTCTGATCAATATGTTTTACTATTATGCAATGCTGCATAGTGAAGAATGAGCAATGGGTGTTAAGAATAAATAGAAGAGGAGGGTCCTAACTTAACAAAAAAGCACAAGGCTATGATGTTTTGGCAAATAAAAAAAGAAAACCCCAAAAATATAGGTCATTGTAGGGATGGGGCAAGGACACTTGCAATTGTTTCTAATAAAAAAAGCACAAAGCTTTTAAGGATTTCTTCAATAAGCGATCATGTTTGGGATGATGTTCTAGAGACTTGGTCTTCTTAGTGAAGTCAAGCAAGTATAGAATTTAAGAGAATCCTCAAATTCAAGGATTTGATTGAAATATAATTTGCAGACGAGAAGGGTTTGTTTCCTATTATAAACATCATAATGTTCTAGCAACAATTCAAAAAGTGATTGATTAAAAAAAGCATTTAAGGAATTTTTTAGTATGCCAAGTAGATCTGCAAGGGTTGGGTGGTGAACATAACATAGACCTATGAGTAGATTCATGTAGTGATTCACTAAATCTAGCATTTGAGATCATTTCTTAAAAAGAATTTGTACTCAGTTAGGCCATTGTCTCTTACTAAGAAGTAGGAAGTAGCTGCAAAAATGGGCAACTAGGAAGAACATTCCAAATAGTAAGATTCATCTTTCCATGCAAACAAGAAAAACTAGAAATTTTTTTAAGTTTATGAAAAAATCTCATGGTTCTAAAAAATATTAGAAAGTGGAAAGAAAGAAAAGACGAGAAGTATAGGAACAAAGCTACAAATTCTAGACTAAGCAGAGAAGTAGTAAAGCAAAAAGCTAAAAATTGACTTTGTTCATTGTAAGAACACAAAATATTTTTAAGGATTTTCACCCCTCATGAGTGTGTTTTACAACCATGAAATGCTACATAGTGAAGAATGAGCCGTAGGTGTCAAAAATAAATAGAAGAGAAGGGTCCTAACTTGCCAAAGAAAACACAAGGTTGTCATGTTTTGGCAAATTAAAAAAGCATAGGGTTTTCATGTTTTGGAAAATAAAAAAAGCATAGGGTTGTCATGTTTTGGTAAATAAAAAACATAAGGTTTTCATGTTTTGGTAAATAAAAAAAGAAAACCTCAAACATACAAGTCATTGTTGGGTTGGGGCAAGGACACCTACAATTATTCTTAAGAGAAAAAAACATGAAGCTTTTAAGGATTTCTTAACAAGCAACCACATTTGGAATGATATTTTAGAGACTTGGATCTTTTTAGTAAAGTTGAGCAAGTATAGGATTTAATAAGGTATTAGCCTAGTGGTATAGGTCTTGGCCTAGTAACCCCAAGTCATAGGTTCGATTGTATTAGGTATCACTCAATTTTAAACTTCTATACATCTTAGGATGTACCTATGTTTCACTTATTAAAGTTGAAGATATGAAAAATCTAGTTAATATCAATGATAAAAATCTAGAGGAGATAAAAGCTCCTATGCATATTTTTACTTCTACTAGAGAAAGTATTAAGCAGCCTAAACAAGTAGCTCATAAGGAAATTTTTTCCTTATCTAACAAGAATACTATTAACTTAAAGACTATAACTAGTGTTAACAAGAAGGCTATTTTCAATGGTGAAGAGTCTTAATTTAAGATCCATAACAAGTAACAAGATGAACATCTTCCACATGTGGTACCACTTTCTTGCTTTGATACAAATATTAGTATTTAGCCACAACTATCTATCTCGAATCCTTTTGTTATTTTAAGTCCAATCATGGATGTTAAAAAGAAATATAAATTTTATTAGGAATGAGATCTTCCTCCCTTCTAACAACTAATTTTCTTTACTTATTTTTTTATATGTATTAATTGTAAGGTTGTTTACCTAAGCAGATAGTCCTAGAATTGGAAATTTTTTTCTTTTCTTATTCATTATCTACTTATTTTCCAACTTTATAATGTACTTTGAACTTTATTTTCTCATTATTAATATATTTTTTTAAGGTCCAACACCCTGACACTTGAAGCATTATTATATTATTTTGTAGTTATTCTAATGTATCCTATTGGCAATATGCCTTGGTGTGTACCTATAGTCAAATTATTTTGGGATTTGACATCCTCCCATGAAAAAAATACTTTAGTTCAAGTTCTAATATCCTTACCAAAAAATGAGTAGGAAACATTTATTGATAAGCATGGAAGAAGAGAGGGTGACATGGATGAATCCACAACATTATGAAAGTTCAAAGTTAGAATAAGAAAGAAAATCACATCTAAAATCAAGAGTCTAAAAGATTGCATCATTCTATTCTAATACCTTGAATTCTTGATAACTAGGTCTTGAAATATATTTTAACCCTATTGCAAAAATCAAATATCCTAGCCTAATGTCAAGGTTTTTGTTTATCTTACCATAGTTGTACTTTGACCTTACAACCTAATCAATATGAGACATCCTCCCTTTATTTTGTTCTTTTGAAATAGGCCTAATTAGGAACAATATGCTATTGCATGTAAATAAGGAACATATTCTAGGAATGTGATGTCTATTAGTACTTTTAAAAAAATTCCATCCATGGATGGACTATATATATATATATATGTTCAAACAAGAAAATTATAAGAAAAAACTAAAAGTAAGTTTCCTTACAAGCTCTCATTACTCTAGCTTTCTTAATCATTTTTAATTTGGCCAAAAATTAAAAGTACTAGAGGAACATGGGGGAGAGGTGTTGGTGGTGTTGGAACCAAAAATAATTATACACCTCAAGATATATAGTCTACATAGAACTTTATAACTTAGCTTTGCCCACTAGAATTGAATCCATGACTTAGAGTTTCCAAATCAATAGTCTTATTGTTAGGCTAACACCTCATTGTTAAAACCAAAAGTACTATCTATAGCAACACATCCATACATAGCTTAGTCTCTAAAAGTGTAACACCCTAGTGTTTCGAACCTGCTATCTTAGGTTTATTATTTATTTTCTTATGTTTGGTTCTTAAGCATATGGGTATATTTAATATTTAATATATTATGTTAATAATATATTGTTTATTGCTAATATTTTATCCTAGTGTATGCTAATTATCTCTCTCTCATGCTTATAGTTATGCATCTTAAGGCTTGAATCCTTGACCGCTTTGTTTACTTATTGGTATTTTATGATAAGTACATCATGGTATATTTGCTCATGAGCTTGTGTATAGTGTATCTTGAAACAACTCCTTAGGCATTGGTAAGGTTCAATCCTTGAACCTTTTATTAAGTATCCATGTTTTATTATGTCATATACTTCTTAAGGTTTTTGAGCCTTGGACCTTGCTCTTATTACATGTTTGGAAATATTTTCATCTTATGTTTCTTATATTATTTATTATGCCTTTGTATTTGCTAATGTTTGGTATTTCTTGTAAAGGACATATTAGAAGGATAGTGGTGGCTTATTACTAGTATTTTATCATTAATTATTTATGTAATTACTAATTTTATATTTTTATGTTATTCTAAGATTTTTGAAAATAATGTAAGAAAATCATTTTAGATAATTAAATAGATATTTGGAATTATTTTATTTATTCTTTTATTTTATCTTGGAACCATTCTTTGGCATGTAAGCTTATTCTTTGTTACTAGAAACCATGATATAAAAGTTCACTTTTTGGAAATACCCCTTTCTCATTCCAAAATGGGCTAGGATGAATCCACCTTAATAGAGTTCATGATTTGAACTCATTTTACATAAATATGGACAAATCCATTTACTAAAGATCATTATTTGAAGAGATCTTAACCAAACCCAATTCTCATTCATTTAGATACAACCCAAGACATATAGTCCAATTAGAACTTTATAACTTAGCATTATCCACCAAAATTGAACCCATAACTTGGAGCTTTTAAATCAAAATTTTTACAACTAGGCCAACACCTCATTGTGACCCTTTGTACCTTTTGCGGGATCATTATTCTAATACTTTCTTAGTAACTTAAATTATTGGTTAACCTTTTATACCATTTTGTGGGGACATGCTACTTGATTTTAGAAAATATATTATTAATTATTTATTCTTGAAATTTCCCAACCCCTACCTCTTGTGCCTATAAATATTTTGCAACACTAATTTTCTTAGCATCAATAGTGCATTGTATTCTCTTCCATTCTCTTGCTCATTGTTGTACATGATGAATCTCTTAGTAATTTCTAGATATAAACTTGTTCTTACTTGACAAAGCTTTGCTGATTTCTAAAGGTAGATGAAATGTTTTTTCTTTCATCAATTTCTACAAATAGATTTTGCTTCTTAGATCTACTTACTTTATACTTATGTTCTTTGTTTTCATTGTTAATCTAACCCTTCTTATCTATTGTCAATCTAACCATGGCTTGCTATTTCTTACTATGATTTGTCATTTTCGAAAATTTCCTCATTGCATTTCCTACTCATCTTTCTCTTACATTATCTCTTCCTAATGGTAGTGACAATGACAATCACTCGAAACATTGCAATATATGTCATGATGAAATTTTCACACATTTCCTAGTAGTGCACGATAGCAATGGCATCTAGCAAAAACATCTTCAATCAATGATAACTAGTAAACATTTTAAGTATATATGGACATATTTGGCATGTCAAAAACTAGAAAATAAACATTAGACTAATAATATTGGTTAGTTAGCCATGGTATAGTTCACTTTGGAGCTAGACCATCAACCTTAGTGGTATGTAGTCAATATTAGTAAGGTCTCATTAACATATGGTCTATAGTAAGCACTTGTGATGAGTTAGTCGTTGCACCACATTAATGGGATGTCATTGACATAACCCCGTTGACGAGATCTAATCAATGTAATCCTGTTGACATGACCCTGTCAATAAGATCTCATCAACATGATCCCATTAACGCATGGTTTGTCTTGTTGACATGTACCCATCGTTAAGACACCCTATTTCCACCTATAAATGTGTGCTTACCCACTGCATTTATGGCATTTCTTTCATAGTTGTAGTGAAGAACTTATAGTTTTTCCTCTCAAAAGTTAGAATATTTTCTAAGTGCCCATAGTAGGAGTAAAAGAGTGTATGGATCTTTATTCGAGCACTATTATACTTAAGCACTTCAATGTGGATGGTAATAAAATGAGCTTCTTTGATAAAACTTGCAACACTTGGATTAGATTAATTATTTCCTTATGAATTTAATATTTAAGAAATTTACTTTACTATTTTTAAGTAATTAAATAATTAATTAATTGATAGTGATGAAATAGTAAACATAAGTATAACCACTTCAAGCATACATCTAGCACTTCATAATTTGAGTAATGCTTAACGTTTGGTAACCCAGTAGCGCTATACATGTTCAAGATGTGTATGGAAAGTAGGAATGAATGCTTATGTTAGGATTAGTTAAATATTAGCTACTAATTAGATTAGACTAGTTAAGTAATTAATTACTTTATTCTTTATTATTGTTCATTAGGCAACTTAAATGATAAAAAATAAACTAATAAAAATCATATACTTCAGTTACACTTAACCAATCCTTCAACTTCATAAGTGGAACTAGGAAGACAATGATTACAATGGTTAGTTTCACCTCCTAGAACTAGTGTACTTAGAAACCTAAAGTTTTTGGAATTTGACTAGATCACTAAGTAAACGCTAGTGATTCATAAGTTTGGGCGTAGGGTATACTCGCCACTCATCATTAGCACCATTACCAGGGACTTTAGTTTGATACATGAGCTATCTAGGACTTAGTGAAAATTATTCAACGTCATTGGATTAAACCTTAAAGTCATAATCATTCTAACTAATAATAATTATAAAAAGAACACTATTATTTTCTTTTAATTTAAAATGTCTTCTTCCCATAGGGATGATTCTCTGTCAAAATTTGAGCACACATCCAATCAAAGGAACGAATGATCAAATCAACCAATGCCCTAACAATGTCGAGTGGTATATACTCATCCTAATGAGTATGTGCCTAACTTCACCTTTATCCTACATTAAGATGACGAGATGCAGTGAAGGGACATGGAGGACAACATTGTGTTATTACCTAATTGATTAGTTCTTGTGATGCTCCAACAATCTTTTATAAAGTTGGGCATCTAGGGGCTTCATGTTGAATACGTTGTGTAGGATCACGACTCCAAGGATTACAATCTCACTAAAGCACAATGCAAAATTGATTGACAATAGGATAAGTGCTATGAAGGTATGAAGGAAAAAAAGTTCAATAACCCCTTGTTCCTACTAGGCCAAAAAGATAATGAGGATTCCTTCTTTGGGGGTTCTCATTTCACTAACTCTCCTCCCCTTGGTTTCAATGAATGGGACTTAAACCAAAACTCACAGTCCACTGTAAAAAAATCTTGGTTCATGCAAAAATAGGTCTCATGATCATGAGAGATCCAAAGGTGGAAGTCATGGTAGGGACAGGGATAAGGATCATAATGATGATCATGGCTATGACTATCGAGGAGGGGGTGGTAGGTACTATGGTGCTAGTTCTTCTTTCACTTTACCTTTGTCATCCTCTTCTTCCTCCTCTAGCTATAACTGAAGCCATAGAGAACATGGTCATGATTTAGGTGACTAATGAGACAAAGATGATTGTAGAGCCTACTGGATTAGTCGAGATTAGGGGCATGGGCAATCAAAGAAGGTTCACCACCACAAGAAAAGGGACAAAAAAGGGCATCATAGGCATCATGACCATCACAGAGGCCATGACTATGATAAGCCTTTTCTTGCAACTCGAAATATGTTGAATATCGCAAAGGTACTAAGAATTCCAACAAGGCATGTGAAAGATAGGAGAATAAAGTAGTTGGATATGAAAAATATCCCTAAGGGGGATACAACTCAAATCTGTAGAATCATCTATAAGTATTTTATGATGTCTGTGCCTTATAGAATGTGGAAAACAAATGGCAGAAACTTAAGCTATTTCCCATGACACTCATAAAAGAAGCTGAAAGTTGGTACTAGTCTATAAAACCGAAATTAATCCATAGATGGAGTACAATGCTTGAGCTCTTTAATGACATGTATTAGATGTATTTCCAAGTGCCCAACTTGAGAAAGCAAATAAAAGGTTAGAAATAAGGAATACATGAACCCTTAGACATAGCCATGGGTAGGTACTATTCTCTTTTTCGTCGATGCCTTGGCCATGGTTACTCTTAAAGGCAATAGCTTCACCATATCATAGATGTGATTCACTTAGAAATGAGGAGAACTCTTAGGATCTATGCTTAAGGGATTATCAAAACTTAGAGCCCATCAGATCCAAAGGTTCATTAAATAGGTTACTAAAGAAGAAGGAGAGCTAAGAAAGAGAGAAAGTGTGGAGGAGTACAATTGGTGCCCTTCCATCAAAAAAAGGAAAGTCTAGTTTTGTGACGATGAGGAGGAGAAATCATTGATGAGGTTGTGCAACAAAAGACCTTGCTAATCCAAAAGTCTATTGCAAAAATTTTGGCTAAGGTAGATAAAATATGGAACTCTTTAGATGAAAAGTTCCAAACCACTTTGAAAATAGTAGAGGCGTCCAAAGAGAAAAGTAGTGATTATGATCGTAGTTGAAGGAAGGAAGCTGAATGTGCCTACCAAAGGGGTAAGGGTAAGGCTATTGTATTAGAGGAGGTTATGAAGTTTGAATCAGATAATGATGGTGGATGTAACATCTGCTAATACAAACATCCTAAGGGATGTTGCCCTGTTGTGTCACACTTGCAAGAGTTTGGGATGCATGCTCTAAATTCTAGATTGGCTAGAAGGTAAGTACTAAGAAGATTGCCTTGTCCTCAAGGAAATCCAAGGTATTTTCACCAACAATAAGCCTATTATCCAAGTGGAGCTCCACCATAATCTTTTGAGCAATATCATTAGTGGCAGCACCCATAGTTGTTGGGGATGCCACTAGCAAAGCAGTAGTACCCTTACAAATAGTCTGATCCATGTGGGTACTATGTTTAGCAATCCATTTCTCCATGTGGCTCTTCTAGTCGTGCCTTATTCCAACATCACTACTACTCTTTCGAGTACTACAGAGCTCAATATCCATCTTCAATAGGGGAATTCCCATATCCTTATCATCCTTCTCATCCTTTTGTGCATGTCCCTCTACCCTCAACTCAATTACCACTTGTTCCATCCACGTAGGGTAAAATTTTAGCCCAACTATAGTAACAAAACGTTGCCAGGGCTATTAACTTGCAACCAACACCTTAGCCGAGTGGTTCGGAAACCAAATCCTAAAAATGACCATTCTTCCGAACCAATATTCCTATAAAGCCCTCATAGACTCATGTGGCTAATAATCCTACTTCTCCCTCATCCTCCACATCCACTCAATTCGAGTCCCCTTTAAACTAAACATCTTCCAAGGTGCATACCATCATGCCAACCCATGCAATAACTAATTGGATAAAGGTTGGTTACCTTTCTAGGAAAAGATCTGATCTTGGGAGTCCAGTAATCTATTTGCAAATCACTAGGAATGAACCATGCAAGTCTCTTCTTGATTTAGATTCTAGTGTTAATTTGATTTCTCATTATATGTACAAAGCCTGGAACTTATCTTTACTCAAGAAGAGTAGCATTCATCTTGAGTTGGTAAATCAATCCATCACTATTCCTTTGGGATTAGTGGAGGACATTGTAACCACCATTTGTGGATGGTCCTATCTTGCCAATTTCCTAGTGATTTGAGTTGACAATTACAAGGGGAACTTCCCAATCATCATGGGAATGGCTTGGCTAAGTACCATTGATGCACATTTGGGCATCAAAGACCTTTCCTTGAAAATTTCTAAGGAAAATGCATTTGAAAAGATCGAGAAGAAGAGAGTTCCATGCATCATGTAGAGTGATACAGGGTGCAACTATGTGCAGAAACTATGGACCATCAAAAGTACATTCATTACATCATGCAGACAATATGTAGATGAATCTAAAATTCAAAGGTGCATGTATGTAGCAGCCACAAAATAGGAGGGCACCTAGTGGTTGACAGCTGATCCTAAAAGTAGCACACTTTGCAAGGAACCAAGTAAGAGCCCGATGAGTGCCTACGTTGAATGCATGGATGAAATAAAGAGAGTTCATTACCAACTCTATGATGATGAAACTAATGACACCAATTGTGAAGAGTTGGAAATCCATGAAAATTTCAAATGTGAGACCTTAGAGTTGAAAACTATATCTACTGGCATGAAGTATGCTTTCCTAAAAAATGGCAAGCCAGTGATAATCTAGGCCAATCTTACTCCTGAATAGAAAGAGAAGCTATTGAAGGTGGTCAACAAATTGCCAACAACCTTTGCTTGGTCATATCCCAAACTCACTAGGATTGATCCTAGGATATGCCAGCATTACATCTATATTGATCCTTTCATAAAGCCAAAGAGGTAGTTATAATGGCAATTGAACCCCAAGTTGAAGTAGATCATCAAAGAGGATATTGAACAACTCCTTAAGGAAAGATTCATATATCCCATTGTAGATAGTGAGTGGTTTAGCCCACTTGTGATTATGCCAAAGAAAGGTGGTAAGAGGAGGGTCTGTATTGACTTTAGGTTGTTGTACATGGTGACCTACACAGATCATTTTCCATTACCATTTGTGGATTAGATGTTGGACACTACCTCTGGGCATTACTTCTACAAATGTTTGCATGGTTATAATGGCTTTAACCAAATCCAAATTGCACTTAAAGGTTAGGCTAAAATGACATTCATAAGTTTCTAGGGGAGTTTTGCATACAAAAAGATGCCTTTTGGTACGTGTAATGCCCCTGCAACCTTCCAATTCCTTGTCCTTAGCATTTTGCAATAGCAGATTGGTAACAAGGTGGAAGTCTTCATGGATTACTTCTCCATATATGGTAGTACATTTGAGCAAGCCTTGGATTGCCTTGAGCAAGTGCTTAAAATATGTGTGGAGACTAATCTTAAGCTCAATTGGCAAAAGAGCCATTTGATGATCCAAGAGGACATTATTTTGGGGCATAGAATCTCACAAGCTAGGATTAAGGTGGACCTTGAAAAGATAAGGGTCATCCAAGGAATTACCCATTAGCCAAAAATCATTAAAGATGTCTGGTCATTCCTTGACCACATTGGCTATTATTGACAATTCATAGAGAAATTCTCTAAGATCGCTAAACCATTGGTGGAGCTAACAAAGAAATATATTTCATTCATATGGATTGAGGAATGCAAAAAGACATTCCAAAACTCAAGAAAAAGCTTATATAAACTCCACTTATATGAGCACCTACTTAGTTTCAACCATTTCACATTATGATGGATGCATCAAACTATGCCTTGGGAGCCATTCTCATGTAGTTGGATGATCAAAAATGTCCATACTACATCCATTGCACAAGCCAAAGCATTGTGGGTACATAATTGAACTACACTACAATTGAGAAAGAACTAATGGTGATGGTGTATGCCTTGGAAAAATTTAGGCACTATGTGCTTGGGTACAAAGTATTCATGTACACAGATCATAGTGCAATATATTTCTTAATGAACAAATTTTCGGTGAGCCCTCATGTCATACAGTGACTTATGATCTTGCAAGAATTCGATCTCATGATGGTAGATCAAAAGGGGACCGGGAATGTGGTTGCTAATCACTTGTCTCAATTACAATGGGACAATAAAAAGGAGGAGAGCTCACTTCTTGATTAGTTTACTAATCAACTTCTCTTTGCTAGTGTGATAAATGAACAAGTGCTCACTATACCTACATGGTATGATGGCATCCTCACTTATCTTCTTACTTAGAAGATGTCATAAGAGTTAGACCATAGGAAGAAACAGTAGTTTCTTCATTAGGCCAAATGCTTCATGGAGATTGATGAACACCTTTACAAGGTGTGCTTTGATGTCTTGGTTTGTTGGTGTGTTCTTGATGCTAAACAATTGCATGTTCTTTAAGATGCTCATGAGGGCCCTTGTGGTTGTAACTATGCTGGGAGATGCACAGCCATTAAGATCCTAATTGTAAGGTATTATATGCCAACACTCTTCAAGGACACCCACAAATTCATCTATTCTTATGAACATTGTCAATGCAATGATGGGATGATCGCTAAAATGGAGAGACCTCATCAATGAATCCAACCACTAGAATCTTTCAACATCTAGGGCATTGACTTCATGGGTGCCATCACACCCATGTCGAATGAAAAGGCTTACATTATAGTCACTATTGACTATTGTACAAAATGGGTAGAAGCAACAACTATCACCGACTGTACATCTTCCATTACAGCTAGGTTTGTACAACAAAATTTTGTAAGCAAGTTTGGGGTGCCACATGCACTGATTTCTGACAACGGTACTCACTTTATAAGAACCACCTTTTGAAAGCTCATGTAATGCTTGGGGGTAGAACATAAATTAACAACACCCTATCATCCCTAAGCCAACAATCAAGAAGAGGTCACCAATAGGAAAATCACTAAGATCTTAACCAAAACAATTAGCAAATATAGGAGAGATTGGAGCATGAAACCTAATGAAGCCCTTTGGGCCTACCACTCAACATGGAAACTTCCTATAGTCTATTCTCCCTATGAGTTAGTGTACAAAAACTTCCAACTCTTCTAATTCAATCCAAGCTTCATACACATTCAATAGCCTATGACCTTGACCTTGACCTAAGCCTAGCATAGAAAGAAAGATTGATCAACCTTAATGTGATGGATGAGAATAGATTGGTGGCCTTGTCTTTGAATGAAATGCACAAGGCATTCAACAAAAAGCACCATGACCTCATCCTTAGGAAAGTTAAAATTTCAACTTGGAGACAAGGTCCTTTACTAGAATCCCACACTTGTACCTTAAAAGACTAAGTTCCAAATATTGCAGAAAGGGCCTTACATCATTTATGAAACCTTTCCTTCTAGGGCCATGTTGATCTATAATCCTAAGAGCCCAAACAAGAAGTAACTAGTCAACATGCAACAAGTAAAACCTTTCCATGAACTCAAAATAGCTAGTGTTATCAACACCTCCTCGAATGAACAACCTTGCTCAGTCTTTTAAATCTCCTCCTTCCAACTCAATCATGGGGAAGATGGCCATCTATGCTAACCAATCAATTGGCTCCTTAGTTTTTATATTTTTTTTGTTTTACACTTTGTTGTTTTTACACTTTTTATTTTACACCATTTTTTGTTTTATAACATCGTTAATACGTTTTATCTTTCTTGAATATTTTATAATTTATTTTATATTTTACTCTATTTTTGTGTGTGTGTGTGTTTTTCTTATATTTTCTAATAAATTGTTTTATTTTTCTTTATTACCAACAGGATACAGTGATGCTGTAGATGTTTGCTAATGATGGTTTGTACTTAAAGTTTTTGATTGCTAATGTCTAGATTCTATCTTGGGATTGTGATGATTGATAACTAGAACAAAGTTTCTTTTTCATGGAACAATTAGTGAGTCCACATCATCCAGCCATCCATAAAAATCTATGGTGTTCCTAGTTTTGGAAATATGAGATCCATTTCATTAATGAAACTTTAACAAACTTGTGACATTGGTAGTTTCCAAACTTGTGAAAGATTAAATGGAATGATAAGGGTGTGACTTCAAGGGGACTCGATGCTCTCTATAGTTGACCAAGCTCTTGAGTGCATGAGTATTTTCATGGATTTCTTACCATTTCACTGTCAACCAATAATAGGAATTTAAGTCTTTGCATGCTATGGTTCCCATCCAAAAATCCATAAAAACATAAAATTCAAAAAAAATGATGGGAATTCAAAACACATCCCTTAGACAAAATAATGGGCTATAAGCATTGGTTATGGGACTAGAAAGACATGTTACTTACACCTGAAGGTCTCCTCTAATTAAGGTCCTTTTTCACTTGTTACTTCTCTTTTATTCTTAAATAAGGAATCGTGAGTGATCTGTAGGAGCATTCTTATGTCTTGAGGGAGTGGACTGGTCTTAGAGTATTAATGTAAAGTCATTGAAAGTTGCTGGTTTTGATCTGGACTAACGATAGACTTTATCAGGTCATTAACCATGAAATCCACAAGGGACTTCATGTGATTGTGATTTGGAAATCCATTGCACTTTCTCTCTCATCCACCAATGCTTTCTATTATTTACCTCACTACTGATTTTCCATGTCCTGTTCAATGTCTTAGTTTAATGTGTCAAAATTATTAGGTAGATTCTTCTGGATTAGGTCCTTAACTTTCCATAACCATTAATCAATCGTGGAATCCATGGACTTCTTGGGTTGAGAATATGCAAGGGAAAAAAGGGCATGGGGAGGACCCACTTGCATCTCTTGGTTGGGCTAGTTAAGTTCCTTATCCTTGTCTAGTTGTGCAATCAAATCTTTCACATTCCCCATCGATTGCATCTAACTATGAGCTCCTTAATGGCATTTTCTCCAATAAATCTTCTTCTCCAATTTTCATGTACCATCTAAGCCCTCTTCAAGTATTTCATCATGTCCACAACTTTTTTCGCTCTATGTAGATCCTAATTTCATGACAAAACTCCTTGTATTTTTCAAATTTTTAAATGTGAAAAATTTTCTACATCAATTCCATTGACATGACCCTGTCAATGGATGGGATGTGTAAATGAGACCTCATTGATGCAAGGTAAAAATCCTATAAATACACAGCCACACTTTGCAATGTTTCACATTTGAGCCAAAATGAGGGGAGAGTTTTTGAACTTTTCATAGCCCAAAACCTTCCAAGAGCCATAACTTCCTAACTGTTTGTCCGATTCACTCGATTCTTCAATCCTATAGTTACCAGAGGTAAGCTCTTTGTCATTGGGGACACAAACATTAGGTTTTCAATGGAAAATTTATTGAAATTTTTCTAACTCCCATAAAGGTTTAATTAACAAACTAACATTAAAACATCAAATTATGAAAGTTAAACCCTTCCAACAGACTCTGATGACCTATTAAATGAAATAACATCAAAATAATAATATAATAATCAATCTTCCATAGTCATAACTTAACCTAAGTGTAACTGCTTAATAAGATAAGGTACTTAAATGCTATAAGTTACACATTATATGCTAATTCTTGGTTATGTTATAATCATAGATGGCACTCAAAGGAAAGCACATGTAGGAAGGAGGATTGTCCTAACCAAGGGGCAAATGACCAAGAACCAGAAGGGGCAAGAATAGGCCCATGAGCAAGTAGCAGAAACCTAGGCAACGAGACCTCTTTAGGAGGAGCCCAAAGTGGAATCTATTTGGTAGATTCATGAAGAAATGATCATGACTAAACAATCACATCAAGATGAGGCACCAGGGTCAAGATCAAACCTTGAGGTCATCTTGATAGATGCTTGCCTCAAGCAGATTGCAAACAAGGAGGTCCAAAAATCTATGCTTTAAGAATTGAACTTTGGATCCTTCTTGGAGTTTGCACCTTTAGAAGTCAAAGCCTAATTACAAACCTCTCCCATGTGGCCCATCATCACTTTCAATGTGGAGTGGTACATGGAAGAGATGCAGCTTTTTTGGATTAATAGGTAGGCTGGTTCAATAGTCAAAATTAAGAACATTTTAGTGTCCTACTCGATGAAAGCAATTTTATAGGTCATTAGGTCACCAAAAATTGGGGCCAATCTTGCTAAGATTCTACTGTAGGAAGATCCTTGTGTTAAGAAAGAATGGATGCAGCGGTGCTATGGAATAGATTGTAAGGAGTTTGGTTCACTCACCATAGCAGAACATGCATACTTCAAGATTGTGATCTTTTACCTTAGTCCAATGGTAAGTCTAAGCAAGATCACAATTTTCTCTACCCATATGTGTGCCACTCTAAGTGATAGATTCCTAGTTAACCATCCATAACTAATCTATCTTGAGATAAAGAAAAACTTCAAGAAAAATAAACATGGAAGGAAGACACTCCCTTTTTTGTGCCTCATCAGAAAATTATGTAAGAGGGAAGGCATAGCATGCTACACAAATGACACAATCCAACGAGCTCCAACCACCTCTTAGGTGAAAATGATGAAGGATAAGGTGCCTATCAAAGTCATTAAAGAAGAGGAGCAAGAACCACCACCCCCACCACCCACTCACAAAACAATGGCAGAGGCCCATGCTACCATTGAGCACATGCACAAACTCTGAGAGTAGCATTTGCAATAGCAACGACAACAAGTAGGAATGAGTGGTGATGATCCATTTGTATAAAAAATAGTAATGAGTCACCTTGATGAAGTGGCTTGAACCATCAGTCAAATGGAAGGTGGGATGCCAATTTTCTTAGCCCAAAGAATGCAAGTGCCCACAAGGTCAAATCTAAGTGCTTTGAGGTAACGATATTCCTCTTGCAGTAACAACAATTCCTAGACATCTTTGGGAATGCTGCTACCTTTTTACTATGTTTGGAGGAGGGTGAGGAGGCAACTATCCTAGTGATGTAGCACCATGGGTAGGAGATGATGGTTAAAGTGGTTGCTGATAAAGTGGTTGAAGCACTTAATGCATCTACGACATTTGTACTAAACGTTCTACACTCAAAGATGTGTAGATGTTCGTAGGAACTCTCAGTGGCCAATTAAATGTAGCCTAGCATGAGGAATTACTGGATTGACTGGTGGAAATTGGGCAACTAATTCTAGATGTCTTTGATCTTCTAGAAACCATGACTACAACCCAGTTGGAGTTGTTCAAGGAAAGGCATAAGTGTATTAGAATGGAGGGGCAACTTGAAATAGCTAAGGTTGAAAACCAATACTTGGCTATGAAGATTGCTGATTTGAGAGCCTACCTCACTAATCCTGTGTTGCTTAGTCTAGTACTAATGCACAAACTCAAAAAGGTTGAGGATGACAAGGAGTCAACAATCTTTGACTAGTCCTTGGCCAATGTCACAATGCACAACATTCAGAAGGACTTGATCTAGACTCACCATGAGAATGAGATCCTGGTCACAGAAAATTATTACTTATAGAATATTAATGTGTAGAAGTAGCAAATGATAGATTTTATCCATCAATAGTGGGAGCAATTAGTCAATGTGAATGTAAATTAAGAAGATTAGTAGTAGAAAATAGAAACGTCTCCATGGAGGAAGTTTGTACCTTGCTAAAAATTTGCAATAGAGATAGCCACCTAGAAGAATAGGGCCCTCAAGTTTGAAAGGATCAAGGACCATTACAAAGATCAAGTTGGTCTACAAAAAGAAGTTAATGAGAATGAAATCCAATTGGTGAAGGAAAAAGTAAATGAGGCCCTCCAGTAGCTTCAACAAGGAGGCAATGTCTGGTAGCCTATCTTTGATTGGCTGAATGCATACAACACGACAAAAATCTACATGAAGGAGATACATATTAAGGAGATGACCGAATACATGGAGCTTGCCAATCTCTAGTATGCTAACCTGGCAATGCTGACTATCAAAAGGCTATAGTTTGAATTGGAAAAACAAGTGGCCAACTTGTACTTATTGTATAAGGAAGAATTCAAGCATCATAAAGATATCAAGAAAAATCTTGAGATGAAAAATGCAAAACTCAAGGTTCTTTAAAAGAAGTTCATTGATCAAAGATCAATTGTTAAGAACTTAGGTAAGAGAATGAATGATTACTAGGATCTGTAGAATGCACTCAGAGTGTTCAACATTGAATGTAAATAGTTTGCTGCTTGGTTCATGAATGTGAAGGAGCTATTCCCTACAATGCTCTGTCCATGGGATATTCCCATTCCGACCCACATTGGTGATGCAACACAAAGTGTGAATGATCCCTAGAGTAAGAAGGAGAAGATGAAGGCACTGTCAAATGCCTTTCGTCTTCTACCAAAAGTTGCAGTTTTCATTGAACAACCATAACAACTTCCTCAACCACTGTGTCGCCCGAAGTAGGAGAATGTCCTTCAAAACCTCAGGAGCCTCCACCACTTAGTACTATTTGAACTTCTTCATCATCTTCACGTCATTCGAGGAGTTGTGTCTATTAGTTTTTCCCTAGTGTTCAATTTTGTTATCCTAAACACCAAAATTTTGTCATGATTGTAAAACCATATACTTGGACACAGTTTTTGTTATGTATGTTTTGTATATCAATAATCCCATACCTTCCCAAATTTTGTAAGGAACTCAAGGACAAGTTTTCATTCAGTCGTGGGCATATGACGAGTCAGTCATTGGGCTGCATCAATGGGATGTCATCAACACAATCCCATTAACAGGATCTCATCAACGTGACCTCATCGACATAGGGTTTGACCCATTGATGTGTACCCATCGACGAGGCACTCTATTTCTGCCTATAAATGTGCTCATTTATGGCATTCCTTTCATAGTTGCAACAAAGTGCTTGCAAGTTTTCCTCTCAGAAGTTAGAATATTTTCTGAGTGCTTGTAGTAGGAATCAAAGAGTGTATGGATCTTTATTTGAGAACTATTGTACCTGAGCACTTTAGTGTGGATGGCAATAAACACGAGCTTTTCTGATAAACCTTACAACACTTGAATTAGATTAATTTTCTTCTTATGGGTTTCATATTCAAGAAGTTTACTTTAATGTTTTTGAGTAATTAAGTAATTAGTTAATTGATAGCAATTAAATAGTAAACATAAGTATGACCACTTGGAGCATATGTCTAATGCTTGGTAATCCCAGTAACACTTAAACGTTTGGTAACCTAGTAGTGTTATACGTGTTTAGGATATGTACGGCAAGTGGGAATAGATGCTTATGTTATGATTAGTTAAATATTAGCTAGTAATTAGATTAGATTAGTTAAGTAATTAATTACTTTATTCTTTATTCTTATTTATTAGGCAACTTAAATGATAAAAAACATATGCCTTAGTTACACTTAACTATATCCTTGAACTTCATAAGTGGAACTGGGAAGAAAACGATTGCAATGGTTAGTTTCACCTCCTAGAACTAGTGTACTTAGAAACCTAAAGTATTTGGAATTCAACTAGATCAGTGAGTGAACACTAGTGATTCATATGGTTGGATGTAGGGCATACTTGCTGCTCATCAATTTGATAGGGAAATAGCTAGTTGGGGAAAGGACCAACATTATGGAGGGTACAATGTAGTACTTGATCCACATTAGTAGTGATTGTCATGTAGTTAGTATCAAATCTAGTTCTTGGTGATAATCAAGAGCTAAGGCCTTAAGGTAGCTCAAGTATTGATACTAGCCATAATGTAATCTAACACTTGAAAATTGAAATTACTTGAGGGTTTCAATCAATAGTTGGACATTGTTATTACATGAGTCTTAGCCTAGATAAGTAAGGTATCATACCAAATAGTCCTTGATGGCTAGTTAAGTTAGTATTAGTCTTATAGCTATTCTAGTGCCTAATGTTGGAAACCTCATAGGAATATCACTAGTAATGTAATCATGGGGTGAATGTAGGCATTAATGATAAGATTAATGATTTTGATTAACAAATATATTAATGACTATGTTTTGGTTAATGGTTCAGTTAATTAATATTTGTTGTAAGATCTAACAATGTGTTTTGTAGCTTGTTTCAAGTGTCATCAAGGTGGTTTCCTCTACTATGAAGGTGCTCTAATCCTTTATACATGTGTTTCATGTAGATATTAGTTAGAAAGCTTGGATCAAGTTTCAAAGTGACAATGCAGTTGCTAAATCGAAGTGTGCAATGAAAGCATCGATGATTAAAAATACTTTGCAAATAGGAGAGGGGGAGGGAGGGGGAGGGGATGTGGGTGAGGGAGGGGAAGGTTGTTAAAATCCTGAAGGAATTGTAATATAGATATATTTCAAGATAGATCACTTAGCATTAACCACCAGAATTGAACCCATGAGTTGGAGCTTTCAAATTAAGTGTTAGTGATTAAGTTTGCTTTGCAAACAAAGGATTCAAGCATTGTTGTGTCTTTGGAGCCATGTTATGGCATTGTAAAATGATCCATGTGGTTATCTAATGTACCTCTTGTAACTTGGATATTAATAATTTGTACTAAGGATGTTAGCGTAACATTGTATGGATTTTGTTAAATGATTTACTCTTTGAGGGTTACTCAACTATAATTATTAATTTATAAGTTTCATAGTTGGTAGATTAAGATGATATAATGATTTAATTTTAAATTTTAAGTTTTGCATATAGAATATATGAATTTTAATCATATCCTCAACCAAAAACTATAGCAAAAGTAGGACCTAGATACTTGTTAGAAGTGATGTTATAAATTTATCTAAAGTTAATTGTAGGGTATGAAAAAAAAGCTTAGAAGAAAGAAGAGAAGACACTAAAATGGAAGAACAACACTAAAAAATATGTAACTCTATAGTTAAAAATTGAAATTTTAACTTCTTTTGGGTAAAAGATTAATTACCAATCATAATCTTGTAATACTAAATTATGTGTCATCCATAATGCATTAGAAGTCTTATTCTTGTAATGCTAAATTATATTTCATCCATAACCCTTAAAGCCACTAATGTAATGCTTGATAATAAAAAGGATCATCACCTAGAGGTTCAATGCTTATCCCACCAAAATGGGATCTTAGAAGGATCGATGAATGAGCAAAAGCCTAACATCTTTCAAGTGGTTATGCTTAGACTCAAACCCAGGTCTTATGACTCGCATCTTACCATCAATCCAATTGGTGATCCTTCCAAATTTTCCATCCTATATTATACACAAAATTTAAGACTTGATTGTATAAGTTAATTTTTTAAAAAGAGAAAGGATTCCTTTTGATCAAATTATAAATATATAGCTAAATTAGTAATTAAAACAATAATACTTCTTGACTATTTATGGCTTTTCTAAGCATGCTAGCAATAATATTTTTAATAATAAATCAAACAACATGTAATTCATAGTGACTACATTTAGAATGCATGTGACTATTGATATTTTTCAACAAATACAAGGCAAAATAATTAGAATCTAATATATAAAAAATGAAATTTTATTTGTTCTTTGCCTAAAAAAAATTAAATATCATTCATTCACTCAAAACATTTAGTATCTAGATGATTTTTTCAAGTAATATGTTTAGAATTAAATGAATGCTTTAAAGAATTTTTTAGTAAGAAAGCATATTTATGAGATTTGATATTAATGGTCAAAGCATGTAGGGAAAGACAGAGTAGTAGTAGACATAATAGGATAGATTAATGAAAGTAGAGTGCAAGCAGGGTAAGGTTCAAAGTAGAAGTGACAAGATCCCAAAAGTAGCACATAATAATTGGATCTAGATTTTAGAAAAGGCTTTTATTGATCAAATCTATGAGAGAACATAAAAATCCACTTACATTTCAAGAATTCAAAATGAGATTTGGATAACAAAACTCTAAAATGATTCAATTTTTGAAAGCTAAATATGAAGGAAAAGTAATAAAAGCTACAATGTATGAGAAAATGATAGAAAAAATTAAAGATTTTGCACTTCATGTAGAAAAGATGTGTTAGAAGATTACTGCATTAGAAGATACATCTACTACTTGGAAAGCTAAGATTGAAATAAATCAAAATGATGATTAACTAAAAAAATCACTAAGAAAAAATTGTATTAAAGCTAAAATTGCTACATTGGAAGCTATTATTGAAGGAGATCCAACAAAGAAGTAGCTTGAGAAAATCCATGAAGAAGCTCATATGTGACTTCTTCTAGTAGTATGTTTGTCATGACCCCTTCTCCTTTCCTTATCATGATCCCTTGATCTTCCTCCTCCCTTATCAGAGTTTATTAATGAGTGTGAGTAAGAGGAGAGTTAACTTGGAGAATGATGCTGGCTAGTTCTTCTTCTATAACTCCTTGATTCATCTCTTCTAGATCTATTAGAGGTCTTAGGCCTCAAATTCCTCCTAATTCTAAAGTCTACATCATTTCTTTTAGGAGTTTCTAAAAAAGTTAAATGTAATCTTAACTTTATAGGATCTTTAGTGCATCAAATAGATGATTGAAAACTAGATCTATGAGAATGATGAGAATTTTCAACTTTTTATGGCACAAATTCTTTTTCCATAAGAATAATTGTTTGTGTACCTTATTTCCATGATAGCATCCCTTCTTTCTTAAGCCTCTATTGGTTGATATGGCCTAGTCATATTCTTTGTAACTTAATACCCTTCTTGTGCATGTCATGATTTGATCTTAGTAGAGCTACTTGAAGCATAGATAATGTTGAGTGTTCAAGTAGCAAGACAATATTTCCTTAAAAATATCTCCATATAAATTATTTATCTTGGCAAAAAATGAATGTAAAATCAAGATAATAAGAATTAGCATAAGCATATGATATTCTTTCTTGCATTACTCCACTCCAATTTTCTTCATTATAGTTTCTATCATTACTTTCATTAAGATTAATAGCAGTTGAATATTTTATTTTACGTGTAGAATCCATTTTACGTTTGTTATTGCTCAAGTGTATGTGTTTTTTGAAAAATTATTCTAAGTATGAAAGATAGACTTGAAAATACTTGATACAACGAACTATGTTAAGATCAACTAAATAGCAAACATTAACATATCTGTAGCAACGATGCCAATGATGAGTGGTAGAGAATTTAAACACTCAACCATAAAAGTCACAAGTATTCATGGGCAATCTAGTCATAAAACATTGGTGAATAATGTAATCATACTAGTGAGCTAATAATGAGTTTACGATCATTATCTTCTCACTTGGAGTAAGCGAAGTGCAAAATGTATGATTTAACTCATAGTGAGGTATATGATGAAATGATGTTGCTTAGCTTTAAGTGTGATAAGAATAAATATGATGAAATTGATTATGAATTTCATCACTAAAGACAATAAGAATGTAAAGCTATTTTAGCCTATTGATGATAAGTACCTAGTCCTAGGTTTCCATACACATCTTAGGCTGATGTAATTGTTACCAAGATTACCAAATATCTTTACCACTAAGTGAATCAAGTAAAGTTACTATAGGTTATCCAATAATTACACTTTGTGCTCAAAACTAGTCATACATATTCTGCTTATACTAATGAACATAGTAATAATAAATGACTTAGGAAATATAAATAACATAGTATAAGTAAATGACATTAGAAAGTAAATCTATTCTATGTGAGATGCTACAATGATGAAGAACAATCTTAATATTTATTTATGTTTATGAATTACATCCATGAATAATTCACTTGAATAAAGATCTTGTACAATTATAATTCATCACACTATGAGCATTCAAAACTAACTTTGAATTTACAAAAATAAACTACAAGAGATTCACTAAGTGTTTCTAAAAACCTATTATTTGACATGATAGGGGGCTTGTATTTATAGGCATGACCATGGCCCACTACATAGTCTCTATGACATTGTATATTGGGCTACGATATCACATCTATCATATCATAGATATGATATCATAGTTCTTATACAAAATGTTTTATCAACAATCATAAGATCCTCAGTGGCAACTGTTATATCTCAGTCATGAGTACACATAAGATAATAAATGCTTATAGGTCTTTCATCAACATTAATCACTACTAGTACTAGTGCTTATTGCCTTGTCTATAGTCCTAGGTCACTAACCTTTTAGAGGATCGATCTATACATGCTCATATGCCTCTAGATCTTATACTAGTCATAAAACCAACCTATAGCCTCTTGATTGTACTATGAGAACCAAGATAGAAGCCTTGGTCATGCATCTAGTAAAGGTTCCCTATTCTTCTCTAGGAAGCCCATCACCAATCGATATGCATCTCATGTCAACTCCACTACACATAACATATCATGATAGCATCACAAGTACAACATAAGAAAGAACCACTAGCAACTAGTGCTACATGAGTTATCAAGAATCCCAAACATCACAAATTCAACATAGCATGTACACCAACACATTCATATACAAAAATATGTTTACACAAGCAAATATGTCATATACATACATGGCATAATAAAATCACCTATGGACCCTAGCAACTAGTGCTACATGTATCATCAGAATTCATAAGAAATTGCATGTTGCTTGCAGCACAAAACTCTTATTCATTTTTAAGTTCAAGGGAACATACATCACTTATATATTGGCCAAGACCTAAATTGCAACATGCACCTTCATTGTGGTAATTTGTTATAAAGGACCATGACTTGGTAGCACCTTGCACTAGCTTCATGCCACTCTTCAAAAATTGATTCTTCACTTGTCATGACATTGCATTATACTCATGTCTTGCATAATTTTTGGACCACAACCCAACTACAATAACCTCAAAACTATATAAATCTCATGCTAAATTTAATTTGTGAGACCAAAAATGAACCATGACCATGGTATGACTCTATTGCAACTATATTCAAATTGTAATTTTGGCCATCACCCCATTGTAACTTGTGCCTTGCATAAAACCCTAACACAGTCTAGCTACAACCATGTCATGACTTATGTTCCATTGAAAACCCTAGTGCAACTTGACCATGACTACATTGCAACCTAGTCTTCACTCATGATCACCTAAAAATGACATAAGAAGAAAAAATTTGGAAATATACAACTTATACATGCAACCCAAGCATCATAAAAATACTTTCATAGAATCTTCAAGAGTCTAGAGACTAGCAATGGGACCTCTACTATTATCAAGATCGTCAATCATTAATGTTAATTACATCAAATGGACTCATTTACATGCCACAATAACCAAAAATTAGAATCAAACATCTATGCAAGTAGCAAAAACATTCTAAAAGACCATATGACATCTACACATCCCTATTAGAAGCCCATGGAAATGCATAATGATCTCAAATCATAAAACATGAGACAAATAAAGAATCCCATCTAAAATTTGGAAAACCTACCAAAATCTAGAGTCTATAAACCAAAGCACCAAAATTCTCCTCATGAGGTCTTGGATTCTCCAGAATCTAAATTGAACCTCCTTAACTATAGCCTATCCAACCCCAACTTCCCAACAACCCATGAATCATGAAAATCTTCTAAGAAATGAGATAAATCAAAGAAGAAGAAGGAAATGTAATAAAAACCTAAGGATGCTTAATCGAGAGAGAAGAATTTGAAAAATATTTTATATTTTATATTAACTACTGTAAACTATTTTATATACAATTTTCCTTTATCTAAGATTTCCCATTTATTTTCCTCATCCCAACTAATGCTAAAGGATCCAGATATCATAATGTGATAACAAGACATTCAAGCCAAAGACCAATCAAACTTCTGACACCATAAACTATCCATCACATAATTATGAGATCATATAAACATCATAACTCATGTTAACTAGCTATATCATATGAATATGCATAACATGCTAAGCATTGTGACCTCATAATATAACATGTATAACATACTAGCCCATCATAATCTCATGACACAATCAATCAAATAACACTACTCATAAATGCATAATCATGATAGATAGTTCTAGGTCATACTTGCATAATGCCTAGTCTTCCTTCACAACCTTCACAACCTACTAGCCATAAACATCCTACTGTACCTCTAGTAAGATTGGTGTCCATAATCATGGTATCACAATCAAATATCTATAATATTATACTATTTTAGCCATCTCACTAGGTAACCTCATAACCCCTAGCTGACTCTATATGTGCATCGTAAATATAACATAGTATTGTATGATCTTACAATGAGTGGTTACAATGTTTTTGAGCATGTCTTTTTAGGTTTTTATCTTTACAACAAATCCTTGAAAACCTCTCCTCTAGGGTAGGAAGCAAAACAAATCTTACCCTATTTCAGATGTATTATCTTGCATTATCACTTCTTACCAAAGACTTAGTGCAAACAAAAAAGAAAAAAATTTGAAGAGAGATATATTTAAAGTTGTAGCTAAAACATGAGCTATTGAATGATGTTACTTTAGATTGATAAAGAGAAAATAATAGTTGGAGATATCTATGATAAACCACAAACATTTTGTTGAAATTTTTAAATAACATAAATATTAAAGAGATGAAAATAACTCCAGGTACAAAAAAAATTATTCTTGAAGTTGATGAGTATAACCAAATGAAACTTTCATGAACCTTAGATTAAAACCATATAAATATGAGTTATATGAGTAATGACATAAGTAAAATAGTAGTATATAAATTATTCTTCCATGTTGTAAAGTGGATATCTAAGATCATGAACACCTAAATGAGAGTGGTGAATACCAATAACTAAACTTTGATAAATCAAATATCATAAAAGTGCTTAATTTGAGGAAGGGGATGAATGGATGTAGATTCCAAAAATAAAATATATTATAAAGGAAAAAACTCATACAAGCATAGAGAAGCATTAAAACAAGATGAAATTCTAACATAATATATAAGGAAAGACTCAATGGTTTTGAGGATAACTTTTTAGATTTTTATTCTTAAACTTAATATTGAAAAATATCCTCTCTAGGGTAGGAAAAAGATTAGACTTTTCCTTCTTTTAGAAGTTATTCTCTCAAGTTTTCACTTCCTACTAAAGGCCTTTTATAAATAAAAAAGAATAGATATCAAAATGGACACATTCAAGGCTTTAGCTAAAGCATAAGCTATTCAATGATATCACTTTGAGTTAACAAAGAAATAAAATTAAATATAGAATCTTTGTAATAAGCCACATTAGACCAAAATTTTCAAATGATATAAAGATCAAGGGGAACAAAAATAACTCCAAGTGCGAAGAAAAAAAAAATCCTTGAAGATATTGAGTATCATCAAATAAAACTTCCTTTAATCTGAGAATAAACAATGTAAATATGAGTTGCACCAAGACTAAGAACTTCAAGCAAGGGGACAAGGAAGAAAAATAGCGAATGAACAAGTCTTCCATGTTGCAAAGAGAATATCTAGGATTATAAGCACCCAAATGAGAGAAGTGAATACCAATAGGTAAACCTTAATGAATTAAATACCATAAAAATTGCTTTATTTTTTAGGAAGAAAAAATATTTCATATTCTCTAAATTTGATGCTTCTATAATTGCACATTATATTATTGATATTCCATAGATAATTGAATTTTCTCCAAATAGTAATAATAAAACTAATAATAGTATAGGAAAGCTTTGACTAGAATGGAATAGCTAAATGATCATTGATCCATAAAACATTAAGAAGATCATTATTAAAATCTTAAATAGTTAAAGTTTTGTTCAAACTATGCAACATCTCAAAAAAACAAATTTATTAGATGAATTAATACCATAGAAAATCCAACACCCAAATCAAGTAATCCATTGATTATACATGTAACAAGGTGAAAGAGAGGTAATGCTAGATATAAATGCTTAATGGGCCCTAATTAATTATTATGGGAAGCCACCAAGGAGATAACTTATTAACCATGGAAGCAAAAACTATGAAACTATTAAAGTCCTAAAAACCACTAATAAGACTCCAGGCCTTCCAAAAGTATTTTATGATAATGGAACCGAAGATAGTTATACCTTCAAGAAAAAAACATAGTTTAAAAAACTAATATATTTCAAGAAATTACTACCTCTAAAATTTCTATTTAAATGTGCTTATGAAAAAGAAGCTTCTAAGGCTCCATACTAGTTATGTACTTTACCATTCATTTGGCACATAAGGCAATACCTTAATTATAATAATTCAATAAGATGCCAATGATAGGTTGGTTGAGTGGTTAGCTCATTGGCTTATTAGGTAAGGGGTTGCTAGTTTGAGTTACTCTTGAGGCATCATTATATTTCTCTAGAATTCTTCTAAAGTCTCTATTGGATATTTGTCTTGACGTGTACTTATAGTTATTCTTTCAGGTTCCAACAACTCCCCCACCCTTCCCTTCTCACCTCCTCCTCACCCTCCTCTTCAACCCAATAATACACCAAGATACCAACCTATGTTTACTAAACCATCTTTTGAAATTATACATTTTATACCAATTTTTTCTTTCCACAGAACAACTTTGCAAATCTCCAACAAAGAATACTAACCACTAAAACAACTACAAAAAGAAGCTAGCAAGATAAAAGAAAAATGTCTACAACAAACCACTATATCCCATAACTACTAGATGAAAGAGTAAGCTAGCATGAATAAATATTTTGTAAAGAATAACAAAATCAACTATAGAGAAGAGGCAAACAAGTAGACAAGAAGGACAAAAAACTAAAGAGAAATAGAAAAGACAAGAGGCTTCATGCAAGGGCAACCACAACATTGAACTAGATTATATATATATTATATATAAGGTGGCTAATAGCATATGACCTAAAAAATTCAATGGAGGTTTGACTTCTCAACCATCAATAAAATACTTAAAGGATGATTAACTAGACATTTCCTTCCCTTTGAAGCAAATGTTAAATAAAGTATGTTTAACAAGACCATACTACCAGCATTGTAGACAACACCATCTAGTCCTCTCTATTCTTCATTTTTAACTCTTATTGTTGGCCAAAATTTTTTGAATGCTATTCCAAAAAAAAATTTACAAAAGATGTTTAAAGTAATAATATGTAGTAATACTAGGAGTCATGAGGACCGAGAGCTTAGAAGGGGGGTTGAATAAGTTCCCTAATTTGAACAACCAAGATACCAAAACTACACATTAATTTATATAGTTCCTCAACTTGAGTACTTTAACACTCAAAGGATGGAATCCTTGCACACCTTCAAAATTTGTTCCTTAAAAATTATGGTCTAAAGGACATCACAACCTTTACAAAGTTTGAGCTCCACATGAAGTGTTTTCTTGTAGGAAACACACTCAACCCCACAAGATCCCAACAAGCTCAAAATGTGATTTCAAGGATCCCACAAACTTGACAATGACATGAGCTTCACATGGATTGTTTTCTCATAGGAAACATACTCAAACCTACAAGGTCCCAACAAGCTCACAATATGTCTTCTAGCAAGAAGCACATCAATCCCATAGGGCTTATAAAGAAAGAAAAAGAATTAAGGAAAAAATGTAACTTAGCTTTACAAGTTTCTTGCTTTGAAGCTCTTACAATGCAATAACAATTCACAAAAGATAGATAATTGAAGGACTAATTCACATCACAATATATATTCAATGATGAAATGAATGTATGAATAGTGCTTTTCCTTTTCCAAGGATTCCAATCTATTTTATAGCCTTTTTCTTTTCAAATAATCCTTAGAATTCATGATGGCTAGGAAATGGCTAGTTAGGATGTCTCATTCAAGCTTGGGACGTCTCTTTGAAAATTGGTCACTTGTAGGTGGGATGTCCTACTAGAAATTGGGACATCTACTATTTTTGTGAGACATCTATCTTGAGACTAATCTTTCACTTCTGGGATGTCTGCTAATATTTTTATGATGTCTAGGTAGATATTGAAACATGTTTTTTTGGCTTTTAGGTTTCTTGCATCCTTGAAATGTTGTAGTCTTGATTGAATCTTTGGTGATGCAACTCTCATCTTAATCTTCTTAACTTGCTCTTGTCCCAATCTTGTATTTCAAATTCCTACAAGATTCTAACAAACACCTCTTCTACATTCTCCATTTTATAAGGTTTTAACATATAAAAAGGTTAATAAGTCCAACATGAAAAATATTACACATGAAATACTAGGATGATATGCTTAAAAACAATAAAATTTTCAACTATTAAAAGCTTTTTGTTATTCCACTTATGATGAATCACAAAATGGGTTGCATCAATGGGCATGTGTCGATGCATCCCTATGAGCGCATCCCCATCAATGCATGATTTAATGCATCGATGTGACATTTGTCTGTGCCTATATAAATGTGCGCATCCACAACATTTATGACATCGATTAGTTAATAGCTTAGCTAAGTTCTTGCAGTTTCTTTTCGTCAGAGTTAAAATAATATCTAAGTGCTCGTAGTAGTAGGAGTCAAGGATTTTACAGATCATTATTCAAGCATCAATGTACTTGGACACATTGATGTGACGACAATAAAGATGAGATTCTTGATATACCTTGCAACACTTGGAAATAGATTAATGTTTACTTTTATGAAATTTACTATTTATGCACTTTACTTCCATATTCTTAATTAATTACTGCATTTAATTAACACATATAAGTATAACCGCCTTGAGCATAACATTAATGCTTGGTAATCTTAGTAGTGCTATCACTTGGTAACCCAGTAGCATTATCATGCATTTAGGATGTGTATGATAGGTGGGACCGGATACTTATGTTAGGAAGTATACTAGAACATTAGATAATTACTTAGATTAATTCTTAATCAATTACTTTGTTCCACGCTTATAATAATTAGATAAAATTATAAAAATAATACAAATCATGTGCTTTGGCTCCACTTAACCATATGCTTGTGCTTACACAAGTGTAGCTGGAAAGACAATAATCATGCCTATAGATTACTATCTTTGCTATTGGCATTTGAAGAGCTAAACTCCATAGAATTCTACTAGATTGCTAGTGATTTGTATGATTAGGCATAGTGACTACTCGTTGCTTATCATTAATGCCATTGTAAAAATTAATGGCTTTTCAAAAATTTCTTATCTCCTCTAAAAACATCCTAGTCTAGTACTAAATGTCTCATAATTTAAATGTACACACTCAAGGTAGCAAAAGAGACATCTTCAAGAGATGAATGGTTACCCTAAAAGCTATAAATTCATAGCATCGATAATTATTTGAACTTCATACCTTAGAGCAAAGCAAAAGGGAAGCACTATGGAGCGAAAGTAACGTAAGGAGATGTCAAGAGAGTCATATGTGAGTATGAGGCTTGTCTTAACATATGAACCACAATTGAGGATGAGTTATGAGAGATCAAGAATGTTGTAACACTTAATAATTGAATGTATATAGAATATTAAATAGCCGACACAAATAGAAAACATCATGAATAATATATTATAGATTCTTTTACAAAATTGAAAATGATATTCATTACAACCAAAATGCATGACAAATTCATTTACAAAATCATAGAAGAGATACATTACAATCCAATAGAATTAGAAAAATGGAATGCATCAAGGACAATGACTCTAATTAGATTTAGTTACATTTTAAAATATAATTGGACCATGTTCACTACAATTCCCATTCAGCATATGCTGCAAACACATGTTTCTCCAAACTTGATCAACTCCTAGAGAACTTGGAATTTCCCATATCATGCATTTCTAATACATTGAAACAAAATCAATAGTGAAATTCAAGTATTTACTAAGTACCAAGTGATGCATATAGATTAATGTATACATCCCACAGTCATATCCATTTTCTTATTTCAAAAGGCCTTCAACTATAATTACATTTCATTTTGTAACTACTTTTTTTCTATTTTCCTTGAGTTCCATTACACCTTCAAAGCAAATAGACTCACCATCAAATAAATAGTAAATAAAATTCAACATCAATTTTCTAACTGCTACAAGAGGTTGTGAAGAAGACATTGAATCATACACCAAAATTTTATATGCTAGTATGTCAACAACAACAACAACCCAATGTCCACTAGTGTTCACAGGAAGATAAAAGGATGTGTGTTTGAATTGTAAAAACTCATTCCAACATGTTTTATCTTTAAGCTCTTTAACAAAATATATTTCTACAAAAAAATCATCTTTTTGTTCAACTAACATACCACTTTTAACATTTAGGATATGTCTTTTGTTGTCTTTCTTTGATCTATGTCTCGACTGGTTCTTTTGAGACACCTACATCTAGCTCTCAAAGGACTTTGCATAAGATTGAAACATTTTATATTCTAAAATTTGTGACAAACATAGAGTGATTTATGAAGTTGCTTTAAGTGCATGATGTAGATATTTATGATGTCATCATCCAACCATTTTGTCCATCCATCTTTATATAAACTCTTAAAAGAGAATCTTGTGATAACATATGGGGTAAATGATGTCCTTACAAGCTCTTTATTGTTAAGCATACCAAAGACAAGTAACTATATCACTCTATCAATTGTTGCACAATCATCTATTGGTGTTTTCAAATCGACATTGGCATCAACTATAAAATGGAAAGATCCGATAATAAAATTAGACTAAATTTTACCATGATAGTTTCATACATATAATAAGACAACAAGGTGATTAACAAATCAAAAATTTTAATTTCTAAACATAACATATGTAACACCAATATCAAGTTTAGTTACCTATTGGTTTCTACAAATTCTTATTCTAATGGATTATTTGTTCTTTGTTGTGTTCAACAAAAACAAGTAATCTTCTAGCTACTTTGGGTGTTCCCATATTATGCAAATTTGTTACACACATTTACATTAAAGACATTAAAAGAGAAGCTTCTAAAAATAATAAAAATTTAAAAAAATATAGAAAGTGTACAACATCATACCATCATTAAGGTCTTCTATGATGTTACTTCTATCAAGGTAAATGTTTTTAGACACTAATGCATTTCTTAGCATGCCAATTTCAATATTTAATGCTATAATTTCATCACTCATTTTTTGATTTTAAACAATAAGCTTGTCCATGCAATTGTTTTCATTAGCAACAAAGTTCTCTATTTTTGCATTTAATGCATTGTTTTCTTCTAGCAACTGAAACTTATCAAATTTCAGCTCCTCCACAATATTCCAAAGTGTTGCATTGCTTCTAGAATATTGATGTAATGTCTTGATCACATTATCTAACTTGTTTTCAGTTGTTTTTAGAAAACAAGACGACAAACATCTTGCATAGAAGGTTTATCATTTTTTTTTTCACATTAGATGAGCTTTTAGGCCTTTTAGACAACAATGCATTCTTAAAAATGCTTTGAGGATCCAGCTTTACTATATCCTGAAGTTGCATTGGGATAGCCTATATATTATGTTTTTGTAATACTTTGCTCATAGTAATTGGAAAGCTAAGAGACTCTCTAGTATCATGAAGCTAGCATGCTCTTCCATGCCTTCTCATCTTAGACAATATGATCACTAAGATAGCCCACTACATAAATTTGGAGAGTAACAGTAACTCTAAATAGCAATCTGGGTTGCTATCTTTTTTATCAAATTTTTGGCACACTAAATTCAATGATTTTCACTTTTCTTCCACCTTCATTCCTTAATAGCTAGGTCATTGCTACATGAAACTTGTATGATATCTATAATATCATTTGCATTGAAGGTGAAATTCTAACCTTGTACAGTGGCTTGCAAAATATTTACCCCAACTAAGACACCATTAGTCAACCATTAATAAAAATTGTAAACAACATTTTTATCATAGCAACCTTCAATTGTCATCCAATTATAAATTCCAATTCTCTTTAATTTTTCAAAAAGGATAGTCATTTCTAGCAATTCTAAGATGTTTTCAACATTATGTTCATGAACTAAGGCAATAGCTACGATTTCAAAAATTAAATGACATTTAGAATAACATAACACAAGCAAAGTTGATCAACAAGTATATTACTATATTTTTGAAATAACTACAATTCAAAAAATACAACTACTCACATGAAAGATCCCGTTGTTATTCCCTTTAGCTTTTACCACACTCATGATTGTATAGAACTTTGGCAACAACAAGTTAATTTTTACAAACAAATAGTCAATTGTAGCTATGCTGCATTAAAATTAACATCATTAACACACCTTAAAGAAATTTCTAATATGTTGTAACACACCTAACAATTTACATGTCGTGCATATAAAGATATTAATATTACATCAAACCACTGTCAGTGATCAAATATTAAAATAATAGTCATCTTACCATTGATATATATGAGTTATTAACTATAAAATACTAAACAATAAGATAATGTTAGACATATCAAAAAATAATTTCTTCAATGCCTACAACCAAACATAATAAGGATCCTTCTCCACCTAAGAAAGGTACATGATGTCATCATTCTAAATGATGCATCTTAATATTTCAATTGGTTAAAAGTATTGATTTCAAGTCATAGTATTGTTGCAACTGACTTACAGTAACATATGCAATGGCTTTTTGAATATGCTTAATGTTAGCAAAAGATAAATCTAATATAATTCTAATGCTCAAGAAAGAGAAATTTTTTTTTTGAGGTTTGTAAGAATTATGGGTGAGTGATCATCAATTGATGATCAAGTTTGCATCATAAGAGAGTGTACCATTTTGATTAATTAATTGTCTCATTGAGAGTATGTTTCTTGCCTTTGTTCATTGTAATCTATGTCTTTAAGCAAAAATAAAGTTATGTATTTCTTTTCTAATTCAATTGAGAATTTATATAAATTTCTAGACTAAGAGGTTAGAAAAACCATTTTCATGAAAAGCTTCACAATTTTTTGCAATGTGAAACTCAACATAAAAATTTGAAATAGTGCGATTGATTGGAGGTAGCAATTCACTCATAACACCAATGCCAGTAGATTGCGAGATGTAAGTTGACGAGTCACGATATCAAATCCCCGATATCGGATACGCGATATCAAAGATGCCAAAGCGATATCGGACATGTGATATCAAAACTTGTCTCATCGTCTATAAATAAGAGATAGGGGCACTTGGTTTCACAGTTAGTTTTCTTAGCCCTTTAGCTAAACTCTTGTAGTTTTTCCTTTCTAGGGTTAGAATTATTTCTGAGTGTCTACAGTAGGAGTCATAAAGTGAATGGATCTTTATTCGAGCATTGTGTACTTGAGCACACCTTGTGTCTGGAAATAAAGACGAACTTTGTGATAAACCTTGCAACATTCAGAATAGCTCAATTATTTCATTTAATTGTTATTTATTGTTATTTGCTACTCTAATTAGTTAATTAATGTTATTTCTATTGACTTGTTAATTATCAACAAATTAGCACACTCAGTACAACCACTTCAAGCATACGTGGAACATTTGGTAACCTAGTAACAACTAGCCTTTGGTAATCCTAGTAGTGTTACATTGGTTTAGGATGTGTCCAGAGAGTGGGAATGGATGCTGGTGGTGGGACTAGTTAGAGAATAGTTAACTAGTTAAATCAAATTAATTATTAAATTATTTCATTTCTCCATTTTAAGCACTAGGAACATAAAACATAAAAAGCATAAAAAATCATATAACTCAAGATTACTTAACCATAAAATTGTGCCTTACATGTAAGCTTGGAAAAACAACAATTGCATAACCCATCCTTATTTTGTGTAAGCACATAAGCACTTAATCCTTGGAGCTTGACCGGATTGCATGTGAACACTCGTATTCATATGGTTGGGCATAGGGGTACCTCACCGCTCATCATTGGTGCCATTGTAAGGGATTTTGTTGTTTGTGCATTGATTAGAACTTAGGAAATCTTTCCATCGTTGGAACAAACCCTTAGGGTTATTTATCCTACAATTATCTAAAAGAGAGTATTTCACACTGAATAATCAATCATGTCTCATTCTTCTTATGAGAGTGCTTCACCGCCTAGGTCCAACATAATGAACAATTGAAGGCAGAGTACACATGATGATCCTCCAGTGCCCCAACAGTTTCGCTTGGTATACGCTCATCCTGATGAGTATGTACCAAACTTTACCTTTATCCTCCACTAGGATGAACAGTTGCGATGGTGTGATTTAGAAGGTAACATAGTGTTAGCTCCCGATCGCTCAATCCCAAGCATGCTTCTTCATGCTCTCACACAAATTGGTATGCATCGCTTACAATCAAAGTATGTTGTGCATGAACAAGATTCAACCCACGGAGGCACAATGCCAAAGGGACCTACAGTAAGAGAGACATTGCAAATCTATGAAGGGAAAATGGTCTCAGGATGTCCCATATGTCCTAAGTAAAAATGAGGGTGGTGAACCTGCCTCAAGAGGTTTTCCCCAAAATGATGTTCCTCTCATTAACTTCGATCAAAGAGTTGTGTATCAGAATCTTCACTTAGCTATTCATAACCCAAGTTCTGCTACCAATGGACACAAAGGGTCCGAAAAAGAAACACGAACATGTGACATTGATGGACATTCTGATTGTAACCGTGACTAAGGCTGAAACCACCAAAGAGAAAGTGAAAGGCACCATCATGGTGCCAGTCCTCATTCCTCTTCACCTTCATCATCTCCTTCCCCCTCTCCTTTGGGATCTGAATGCAGCCGTAAAGGAAAAGATCATGAAGACAATGGTAAGCAAAACATAGATCATAGACAAAATAGTCGAGAAAGGGGACGAGGGAATTCCAGAGAAATAAATCACAAAAGAAGGGAGAGTAGGGAACAACATAGGCATCATAGACGCCATAGACAATACGATCACGATGAACCCCTACTTGCCACCCGAAGTATGTTAGATATAACAAAGGCTGTTAGGATTCCAACAAGGCACCAGAAGGATAGTAGGATCAAAAAACTAGACATGAAAAAAATCCCACGATTTGAAGGGGGATACAATGCTGATCCTCAAAACCATCTACAAGCATTTCACAATGCATGTGCTTTGCAAAATATAGAAAACAAGTGGCAAAAACTAAAGTTGTTTCCACGAACACTGATCAAGGAAGTGAAAAGCTAGTACCGGTCCTTAGAATCAAAATCCATTCATCGATGGAGTACCATATTAGAACTATTCAATGATAAGTATCAAATGTACTCCTGAGTGTCCAACCTACGTAAGCAAATTCAAGGATGGAAACAAGGAGGACATGAATCCTTGGATGTTGCCATGGGTTGATATTATGCATTATTACATTGTTGCCCTGGCCATGGTTACTCGCAAAGGGAACAGCTACACCATCTCATAGATAGGCTTAGGTACAAAACATGAAGAACCCTTGGGACTTACGCCCAAGGAAGGCTATCCGAGCTTAGAGCCCACCAAATACAAAGATTGTTGGAGCAAGTTGCCATGGAGGAAGGTGAGTTAAGGAAAAGAAAAAGTGCAGAGGAGTACAACAGAGATCCTTCCCTCTGAAAGAAGAAAATTAGATTTTGTGAAGATGAAGAAGAGTCACCACTTGAGAAGATGGTGAATAGAAAGACTTTTCCCATTCAAAAATTTACATCAGAAGTATTAGCAAAGGTAGATCAAATGTGGAACTCCCTAGATGATAAATTTCAAAATATTCTAAAAGTAGTAGAGGAGTCTAGAGAATAAAGTAGTAACCGAGAGAGAAGGGAAAAAAAAGAAGTTGAGCATGCACATAATAAGGGTAAGGGCAAAGTTTCCATCATTGAAGAGGTTGTGGATTTAGACACAGACAGTGATGGTAGATGTGAGATATGCCAATATGACCATCCTAAAGGATGTTGCCCAGTAGTGTCACATCTGTAAGAGTCTAGGGTGTATGCACTAAACCCACAATTAAATAGATGACAAGCACCTAGAAGGTTATCTTATCCTCAAGGTAACTCAAGGTAATTCCACCAACCCTTGACATATTATCCGATTGGAGCCCCACCACAATCGAATGAATAGTATCAATAGTGACAACACCTACAATCATGGGGGATGCCACTACCATGTCAACAATACCCTTACTGTTAACCTGACCTATACGAGTACTAGGTTTAGTAGCCGATCTCTCCACGTGACTCCACTAGTCACGTCGCTCTTCAGCCTCACTACCAAGCCCAAGAGTACTATAGAACTCCTTCTCCTAGGAGTGATGTTCCACAAATGTACTATCCTTCTCATCCAACTACACCTCTTCCACCCTTAGCTCCATTACCACCTACTCCAATTATGCATGGTGAGCTTCCTACCCAGCTGTAGCAACATAACGCTACAAGGGCTGTCAATCCTCAACCTACTGTTAGTCTAGAAAACCGCACAAAGAAGATACCTTTCTTTAGAACCAATATTCTAACCAAGTCCTTACAGCCACAAGTGGCTAACTCTCCAAATGACTCACCACCATTCAAATCTTCGGAGCTTCCTTCAAACCAAAGACCACACTCAATGCACACTGTCATGTTAACTCATGTCATCACTGATTGGATCAAAGCTAGTCATCTTCCTAGAAAATTCTCTGATCTTGGAAGTCCTCTTATATATTTACAAATTTCTAGGAATCAACCTTACAAAGCTTTTTTGGATTCAGGTTCTAGTATTAACTTAATTTCTCAAGAAATGTACAAAGCCTGAAACCTGCCTCCACTAAAGAAGAGTAACATTCGTTTAGAGTTGGCCTACTAATCCATCACTATCCCATTAGGACTAGTGGAGGACATTGTCACCACTATTTGTGGGTGGTCGTATCTAGCTGATTTCTTAGTGATTCAAGTCAACAACTGTAAGGGGGACTTCCCAATCATAATAGAAAGAGAATGGCTAAGCATGATTGATGTGCACCTAGGAATACATGATCTTTCCCTAGAAATATCAAAAGAAAATACATTTGTAAAAATCAAGAAGAAGAAAGTTCCATGCATCGCATACAGTAATACAAGGTGTAACTGCGTGTAGAAGTCCTAGTTTGTACAATGTTTAACATTGCCTATATGCAACTAGTGTGCACAAATAACTGACATACAAAGATGCTTGTATGTAGTAGCCATAAGATAAGAAGGCACCCAGTGGCTGATAGCTGACCAAGAGAGCAATTCAACTCTATGTATGGAATCAACTAAGAGCTTGACTTATGCCTATCGATAGCATAGATATATTAGAGAAAGTCCATCACTAACTTCCAAGTCTTGACATTGAAAATATCAACTGGAAAAAGTTGGAGATTCCTGACGAGTTTAAGTAAGGGCCCCTTGAGTTAAAATAATTGCCCACCGATATGGAGAACACATTTCTCAAGAATCGAATATTGGTAATCATTAACACTAAGCTCACTCCTCAACAAAAAGAAAGACTACTGAAGATGGTAAACAAATGGTTGAAAGCCTTTTCTTGGTCATATCCCAAATTAACCGAAATAGATCCTAGGATATGCCAACATAGAATTTACATTGACCCCTCCATGAAGCCTTGACGACAACCGCAAAGGCAATTAAACCCAAAGCTTAAGCAGGTCGTTAAAAAAGAAATTGAACAACTTCTAAAAGGCAAGTTCATCTACCCCATTGATGATAGTGAATGGGTTAGCCCATTAGTCATTGTGCCTAAAAGGGAGATAAATGGAGGATGTGTATAGACTTTAGGCTACTGAACATGGCAATATTTAAAGACCATTTCCCATTTCCATTCATCGACCAAGTCTTAGATACCTTTGCAGGGCATTGCTACTATAGTTTTCTGGATGGTTACAGTGGATATAATCAAATTCAAATAGCACCAGAAGACCAAGCCAAGACTACATTCACAAGTCCTTGGGGGACATTTGCATATAGGCAGATGCCGTTTGGCTTGTGCAATGCCCTAGCAACATTTCAACATCTGGTTCTAAGTATATTTCAACAGCAAATAGGGAATGGTGTGGAGGTATTTATGGATGATTTCTCCACCTACAGAACGGACTTCAAACAAGCATTGGACAGATTAGAGCAAGTACTAAAATGATGTGTAGAAACCAACTTAAGGCTCAATTGGCAAAAGAGCCATTTAATGGTCCAAGAAGGCATTGTATTAGGGAAAAAGATTTTACAAACAGTGATAGAGGTAGACCTTGAAAAGATTAAAGTCATCCAAGGAATCACTTGTCAACCTAAAACTGTAAAAGATATCCGATCATTCCTTGGACATACTAGCTATTATAGACACTTCATCGATAACTTTTCAAAGATTGCAAAACCATTGGCAGAATTAACGAAGAAGGACGTACCCTTTGAATGCACTAGGGAAAGTGAGCTAACTTTCCAAACCTTGAAGTAGAAGCTCATAGAAACACCCATTCTACAAGCTCCTAACTAGTTTAGACCATTCCACATAATGACTGATGCATCCAACTTTGCTTTAGGAGTCATGCTTACACAGTTAGATGACAAAAAATGACCCTATTACATTCACTATGCAAGTTGAAGTATTGCTAGTGCACAGCTCAACTACACCACAAAAAAAAAATAATTAATGGCAGTGGTGTTTGTACTAGAGAAATTTAGGCACTATGTATTGGGCTATAAAATATTTGTACACATGGATCATAGTGCAATACGATTCCTAATGAATAGACCAATGGTGAGCCCTCACATCATACGATGGCTCGTGATCTTACAAGATTTCAATCTTACGATGATTGATTGTAAAGCACCGAGAATGTTATTGTTGATCATTTATCTTGGTTACAATGGGACAACAAAGAAGACGAATATCCAATTTCTGACCACTTCCCTGATGAACTCCTCTTTGCAGGTGTAATAAACAATCAATTAACCATAGATATAAATTGGTATAGTAGCATTCTTACCTATCTTCTCACACAAGAAACACCACAAGGGCTATATGTTGAAAAGAAACAACAATTTCTTCACTGAGCCAAACATTTCATGGAAATCAATAGACACCTTTATAAGGTATGTTCTAATGGCTTGGTCTGATGGTGTGTTCCCAATGTGGATCAATTGCAAGTTCTCTAAGATGCTCATAAGGGCCCTTGTGGGGGTCATTATGCTGGGAGATGAATAGCTATTAAAATCTTACTTGTAGGATATTATTGGCCTACATTATTCCGGGATGCTCATCATTTCGTCCAATCTTGTGAGCATTGCCAACGTGATGGGGGAATGATTGCTAGAATGGAGGGTCCACAACAATGGATTCAACCTTTAGAACCCTTCGACATTTGGGGTATTGATTTTATGGGGCCTATCACACCAATGTCCAATGGGAAAGCCTATATTATTGTTGTTGTTGACAATTTTACAAAGTGGGCAGAAGTAGTCGCTGTTATTGACTGCACATCATCTACCACTGCACAATTTGTCCAACAAAAAATCGTAAATAGGTTTGGTATGCCTCATGCACTTATTTCTGATAATGGTACACATTTTACAGGTGCGACCTTTCGAAAATTAATGCAACGCTTAGGAGTTGAGCATAAGCTAACTACACCATATCATCCTTAAGCGAATGGTCAAGCCAAGGTCACCAATAGGGAGATCACAAAAATATTGACACAAACCATTAGGAAATATAGGTGAGACTAAAGCACCAAACTGAACAATGCTCTTTGGGCATACTGCTCCACATAGAAACTCCCTATAAGCTACTCTCCCTATGAGTTAGTGTATGGTAAACTTCCAACACTTCCTATCCAAGCTAAGCTCTGTACACTATCTACAACATGTGACCTCAACCTTGATCTCAATCTAGCACAGAAAGAACAGTTAATGAACCTTAACTTACTAGATGAAAATTGATTAGCTACCTTGTCATCCAATGAACTACACAAGACCTTCAACAAGCAATAGCATAACCTAAGAATTAGGAAAGTTACATATCAACCAGAAGATAAGGTTCTTTATTGGAATTCCACACATGTGCCACAATGTAAATTTCAAATGTTGTGGGAAGGACCTTGTATCATTCATGAAACTTTTTCTTTAGGGGCCATGATGATCTATAAACCTGAAAGCCCAGATAGGAAATTATTAGTCAACATCCAGCAAACCAAACCTTTCTATGAGCCTAAAATGGCTAGTACTCACACTACCTCTGTTAATGGACAACCTTGCTCATTATTTTGGGTCTCCTCCTTCCAACTCAATCGTGGGGGAGATAGCCACCAATGCTAGTAATTTTAAGCCCTCAATTTCTTTTGTCTTTTTTGTTTTACACATTCTTCATCTTTACTTGTTTTTGTTTTACACCATCATTAACATCTTTACTATTTCTTTCTTTATTACATTTTGTTTGAGTTACTCTTACTTGTCGTATAATAAGTGCTCATGATGGTGGATTGTATTACAATGGTGTTGATTGCTAATGTTTGGCTTTTACCTTTGACTTTTAATGTTGATGCTAAGATATGGGTTCTTTTGATAAAACAGGCAATGAGTCCACATCATCCATTCATCCATACAACTCTATGGTCTCCCTTTGTTTTGGAAATGTACTGTTCCGTTTTCTAAGAAAACTTATTAATGAATTGGTGGCTTGATATTCTTCAAATTAATGAAAGATTCAAATGGATTTAAAAGGGTGTGACTTCAAGGGGATTCAACACATTTGTGCTGGATATTCTCTTAGGTACTTGGATGTTTTTCATAGGTTTTTTTCCATTTCACTATTGACCAAATATTAGGAAGTTGACTAAATCAAATAAGTCTTTGCATGGTGTGGTTCTCACTTAAGAAAAACTAGTGGGAATTCACCCCTTAGACATAATAAAGAAACATGGGCTACAAGCACTGGTTATGGCACTGGAAAGACATGTTACCCATGCCTGAAGGTTTCCTCTAACTAAGGCCCTTTCTTGCTTTCTGCTTCTCTATATTTCACTTGTTGGAATGGTGGTGGCTCTATGGATGCATTTTTGTTGCTTTAGGAGGATGGGTTGGTCATGTGTGTCGATGCGAGGTCATTGGATGTGGTTAGCTTTAATATGGATTTGGAATGAATTCTATTCTGTCACCTTAACCACACAATAAACAAGGGACTTTACACAACCTTGCTTTTGGGATTCCATTCCATTCTCTCTTCTCTTTTCATATTGCTTCATGTACTCCACCTAATTGCAGATTTTATGATTAGTATATATCTTGGTTGACGCATTGTTATTCTTTGGTAACTTCTTATGGGTAAGTTCTTAACCATTGTTCCCATATGACATTCCTAGAGCCTATGAACTCTTTGGTTTGTGGGTTTGTTAGGGCATAAAGGGCATGAGCCTACTTTGGGGAGGACCCACTAGCATTTCTTTTTGGTGCAATTATTAAGTTCTTTCCCTTAAACATTTCCTACAATCAACTATTTCTCGTTTCACCCCATCCATGACATCCATTTTTGTTTTTTGTTTTATTTTACCATTGTTATTTCTCCCATTTTCCTTGTTCTTTTATTTTCCACCCTATTCTACCAGAGGTTCGCTCTTAGTCATGGGGGATTGTTGCAAATTTTTCCATTTCATTAGTTATCTCACCCCTACACCTTGGGTAGTTATCAGTTGCAAACCTCTAACCTAGTATCTTCCATACCCACAACCTAGCTAATGTGCTTCACATCGAGGAAAGGTATCAATTACATTATATCTTATCTACCCTCACTCATTTGTGCTCATGTTGTGTGCGCAGATGGTGATCACATGAACAATGGACTGGATAGAAGGGAGCACTCAAGATGGACTGGAGCAAAAAGTATTTATGCAGGGAACAAACTTGATCATGTGGCCATGGATGAACAATGGTGTGCACAATTTTGACATCGGTAGCAACGTGCCTCATTTTCTTTTCTCTCTCTCTTCAAGCTATCAAAAAAGGATCTAGATGTCATCTATGTATAGTGTTCACCACAATGGTTATGAACACCAATGTTGTAATATGTTTATCGATCTGTTCACCGAGCACTTTGAGTCTGTCATTCCATGTCACTGTTAGTTGTCGTTCAGTCAATAATCCCATACCTTCCCAATATTTTATAAAGGAACTCAAGGACGAGCTTTCATTCAATCGTGGGGGTATGATAAGTCATGATATCGAATCCTCAATATCGGACCCTCGATATCGGATATGCAATGTCAAAGATGCCAAAGCGATATCAGACATGCGATATTGAAACTTGTCTCATCGTCTATAAATAAGAGACAAGGGCACTTGGTTTTGTAGTTATTTTTCTTAGCCCCTTAGCCGAACTCTTACAATTTTTCCTTTCCAGAGTTAGAATTATTTTTGAGTGTCTGTAGTAGGAGTCATAAAGTGAATAGATCTTTATTTAAGCATTGTGTACCTGAGCACACCATATGTTTGGAAATAAAGACAAACTTTGTGATAAACCTTGCAACATTTAGAATAGCTTAATTATTTCATTTAATTGTTATTTACTATTATTTGCTACTCTCATTAGTTAATTAATGTTATTTCCATTGACTTGTTAATTATCAACAAATTAGCACACTCAGTACGACCACTTTGAGCATACATGGAACACTTGGTAACCCAGTAACAACTAGCATTTGGTAATCCTAGTAGTGTTACATTGGTTTAGGATGTGTCCGGAGAGTGGGAACGGATGTTGGTATTAGGACTAATTAGAGAATAGTTAACTAGTTAAATCAAATTAATTATTAAATTATTTCATTTCTCCATTTTAAGCACCAGGAACATAAAACCTAAAAAGCATAAAAAATCATATACCTCAAGATTACTTAACCATAAAATTGTGCCATACAAGTAAGCTTGGGAAGACAACGATCGCATAACCCATCCTTGTTCTATGTAAGCGCATAAGCACTTAATCCTTGGAGTTCGACCGAATCGTGTGTGAATGCTCGTATTCGTATGGTTGGGCGTAGGGGTACCTCGTCGCTCATCACAAGTCAATCGCATTCAAAATTCGAAAAACAACAAAGAAAATGCTAGGAAAATGCACCTTGCAATGTAGTCGTAGTTTTCCAATATCAATACATTCACATTCAAAATCCAAAAAACAACAAAGACAATGCTAGGAAAATGCACCTTGCAGTGTAGTCAGAATTTTCCAATATCAATACGTTTCAAAACAATGCGAGTTGTATAGATTTGCACTGTGAATATATTGTTTCTGATGAAAACTACAATGTACTATGGCTTGAACTATCAATTTTAGTTGCACACACTCACATTGAACAAAAATTAATTCGGAGATTTGCTGAAAGTTGCAGTAGGTTGCATAAGCTACCAGATTTATGAAAAAAGATTACGCATTGCATAGACGTGCCTTGGTAAATTTGTTGGAGGGTGGTGTTGGACCCCGAAAAGAAGTTTTATTAATAATAACATTAAAAGAGTAACAATTACAGTAACCACATTAAGTCATAGGGTTAAGGGGAAGGGGGAATTTAGATAACTGTGAATGAAACTCGAGAACAACCTTATAAATAAACAAGGACTAAAGAAGGAACCCAATTTGGGGCACTACCAACGTCAACTCTAACTGACACATTACATAAGAGAATGGCATAAATTTAGATGGGGCAGAGAGCTCTCAGTAAAGGATAGAGAGAGTTCCAAATGGTGGCTCCACACAATTGAAAGAAGGGAAGCTTCCTTGCAGAGATTACTGATGATGAGTGATGCTAGCATGCACGGGTCTTTCCCAAGGCTATAGGAGATGAACTAACTGATGACTATCTAGATTGAACTTGGATGCTTGAGATGTGAGTTGGAAATGAATGAGGTGAAAGATCTACAACTTCTCCAACCTAGTAAGTAGACATTTGTTAGAATAATCTGTCATTTGAAAAATAACATTGCATCTCCGCTTCCAAATATGATATAAAATAATAGGCCTAATAACTTTCCACAGAAAATTGAAATTAGTAGAAGTAGTGGTTGAAAGGCTAAATATGGCATCATCTTGAGATAGATGGAAAAACTTTGGAAGCCCACTCCCACACATGTTGAGCAAAGGCATAATGCCAAAACACGTGGACAAAGTCATCTTGTCCACCACAGAGAGGGAAATTGGGATTGGGAATCCCTAGATATTCTAAACGTTTACCAATTGGTAGACCATGGTGCAGGAGACACCAGAGGAGGTGTTTAATTTTAGGGAGGGTCGATAGTTTCCAAATACATTGGAAGAGGGGGATCCAGAAATTTTTTGACTCTTGTCTGTGCCAAGACTTATTACAATGTTGAATGACCTCGAATGGGTTTTGCATAAGGTGAAAGGAGACAGATGACTAGTAAGGCAGGAGTTTAACTCCATTAATCCATTGAAGACCATGAAAAGGGCTTTGCACCATGACATCTAGTTGCCAATGACCATGGAGAAAGGAGTAAATCTTGACTAGGCAATGGTTCATTACTTCCAACTCCCCATACAAATTATTAAACTCGACCTCGAGATCCAATGACTAGCCAGCCTAAGACAATTCAAAGAAATAATCCCCTTCCAATACCAAGAGGTAGCAACCTTAGCATTTGTGAGGGCAAGGGGAGTGGGCGACAAAGGCAACAACCACAAACACAATTTAGACAGGATAATAGGGTTGATCTTGATGCGAGTCTAGTCAATGTAACTATGTAGAATTTGCGAGGCCCTCCAAATGCTTTTGAAAACATGAGATCTAGGAAGAATGATACTGAGAGGGGAAAGGATCCAATTGACAAAATGGATACCTTTCCAGAAGGGCTTGTTTTTAGGAAATGCTTGATGAAGCTTTAATTGGAAGAGGGTCCCAATAATATCTGAGGTGTCTAAATGCTGTACCAACCACTTAGCAACTAGGGTAATTTTCTGCTTAAAGGAATTCAAAAGACCTACGCCACGGTTGTTATTCTTGGGGAGAGTAACAATATTCTTGGTAAATTTGTTACGGCCAAACACCTAAATCATCAAAAAGAAAGGTGGAAATGAAAATTAAAAAACGCACAAAACAATGCAATCATTGACAGCATTTGCATGCATGGGGCAACAAGGGAGGTACTTTAGAAAATTGCCATGAAAACACAAAAAAACATTTACCGGGACGTGCGGCTGAAATAATGGTGCGTTGCCGAAGAAATGGTGCCTCAGCTCAGAGGGACGAAAACGGACTTGGCAAACGGAGCAGAGAGTGGCGACGGAGTAGAGACGGAGCAACAACGAACAGCAAGCAAATGTTTTTTTTCGGTGCAGTTTTGTTTCTACGCCAATCATGTATGCCACAGCCTCCTATGTACATGCCATCAAGATGGACATACAAGACCCTATGGCATTGCATTCACTGCCTAAGGAGAACAAGAATAACTAAATTTTCGAGGATACACGCTGTCGGTCTCACCACAAGTGTAAACGGAAGTAAAGTCAAAGTACACTGACGAAATTAATCGCGTAAATAGATTTCTTTCCACGCACTAACTGTTAACTGTTCAAACTTTCCTGAAAACTATTTATACAGCCCAAGAGGTTTTGCGGCCTCGCTTTTGACCTTGTAAAAAAAATTAAAAGGAGAAATGGAGAAAAGGGTTGCGAAATTTCGTGAATGGAGCTGCAAATTGCCCGTGCCTGGACTCTGGAGTGACTGATCAGATTCCAAATCTTGCAGAGTCAAGGGATCAGAGTTCTCATGGCATGGCTCGTCATCACACTGCTGCTCTTTGCTTTTCTTTTTGATGTTGTTCTCATCGGACTAGTGATAACCCAGGTACTGAAATCATGTTTTAGGCCCTTCTGTTCTGCAAAATGTGGCAGCTGTTATGTTCTTGTGGTAAATATGTTCTGGGATTTGAAAAATTTTGTTTTTTCTTGCTTTCTTCGAATATTTTTGTTTCACCACTTGAAAATTTCATCACAGGCCATCAAAATGCCACAAAAAATTGTATTTGTTTCGAACCATGTTATTAGTGATGCTGTAGTTTTGAGGGTAGGTCTGAACAATAGTAGGACTGACAGAGGGCTTGTATTTTTGCTGTATCCCATTTGAACAAAGGGACGGAACAGTTTCTGTTAGTTTTATTGCAAAAAGTCAGGGTAAACTATGTATTTGCAATAGGCGTACCTGTTTAATAAGAGCTGGTATTGCGAAGAAGTGAATATGAAACGGAGAAAGATCAGAGTTTGTAAGTTGTCAACCGAAGTTTCTAGAAGCTTTAAAATTTTTAAATTAATTATTAAATAATCACATTGCTGCAAATGCTAAAACAAGTGATGCAGCGCAGAGGATGGCTTCCCAAGTTACTATTGGATAATCAATCGCTAAGCTCTCTGACTTATGAACTACAAAACATTTTTTGTGAAATTGAAGAAGTTTATCATGTCTCCGTGGAAGCTATGAAAATTTCATTTTAAACTATTTCTTTAATAAAATTATTAATATTTTAATATACTGCTCTATTTACCATGAAACAGAAGAATTTTACTATGGTTACTAACAATTATTTCTTTTATAAAGAGATCGAACCAATGGGATAAAAGTTAGAAGTCTTACCAGCATAAATGCTGTTAAAAAGTATGACGTTAATTAGACACAAGTTAAAACAAACATTTTATGATTTTTATTTTCTGGAAACGAATACCTACAGCAAACTGCATAGCCTGCATAATGTTCAATATTAGGCACAAGCTTCACACTTAATGAAACTGTATTTTATCTTTTTGTTTTCAAATTTTCTAGAAGGTTTTTTTTTTTTTGGTAAGCAGCGTTTGCCGTTCCACAAATTTTTATAATTTTTTTAGTTGATCCTTGAATGCTTAGAAGCTGTTTTTAAATGCTTGTCGCTTGAAGTTTTTTGTATCAAATTTTTCCATTTCTTTTTCATAACAAGCATATTTTGGTTTTATCTATGGGGCTGAAACCAAAATATGTTTAGGTACTTTACTTGCAGAGAAAACATTGCTTTCGACACTATTTTTTCTCAAAAAAGAAAAAGAAAAAAAGAAGAAACAGGATTTTATTTTGTACCTGTGCTATTTGTTAGATCTATATTTTAAAAATTTAAAAATGATTTTGCAGTGCATGCATATTTATTTGTGCACAGATTTAAATCCTTTTGATCAAGGCTTCTGATTTTCAAACGGAATTGTTTATTGTGATTACAGCTTTTGTCCCTGTCTGATTTAGAGTATGACTACATCAATCCATATGATTCATCATCATATATCAACAAACTTGTTGTTCCTGAATTTTTGATTCAAGGAGCAGTTTGTTTGATTTCTCTTTTTACTGGAAGCTGGGTACTGCTTTTGCTGTGCATACCAGCTGTATATTACCATGTGAAATTGTAAGTATTATTTTTCTTGTTATCAACCATTGTAGTGTCTGAATTGTTGGAAATAACATATTAGAACTGTATGATTGTGATTTGTAAATAAAACCTAATAAAAAAATGAAATAAACAGCATCTTTTCAATCATGAAGAGTAACATAGATCCAGATGGATGTAATGAAATTAAATTTTTGGCTTCATTATTATATGATAAAAAAAATAAAACATAAAACTGAATGGACAGACATATTTAGTTGCAAGACCATCAAAATGACACAAACGTTGATCAGAAAAGCACTGATCATCTATTATGAAGAAGCAGGGCCGATGCTTTGCATGATATGATTTACTCAATGGTTAAGTTGCACTATTTGTAATATTCTAAAAATTTTTTAACCAACGAATAAGTAATTAGTATTAACATTCTAGCATTCACACTATTTTGGAAGTTTACAGTGAAGTTTCCCTTCAAGAAAAAATAGGATTTTAAGGAGAGATATAATAATTACATTTTATAAAAGATTATATTTAGAAAATCATGGAGCTTCTTTGAAAGACTGGGCAGAAACTCTTGTGTCACAGTCATTAACAGCTACACCTCACTGAGTACTCTGTTAGTGGAAGGCCGTAATCTTGAACACTTGGACCAGAACACAAATAACAAATCCACAAATGCAAAGACAAAATTGGTAGGACATAGAGTTAACTAGATAAATCAACACTGTTTAAATCCATAAGAAACTTAGGGTCTTGAAAGACAATTCAAGTTTTTTCATCTAAAAAATTGGCTTCCTCCAGAGTAACATTGCTAGTGGTGAGCTTTTATTTAGGGTGTTTGGTTGACTGTCCAACCCTCTTATTATTCTGTAGTTCAAACTACTGATCTAGTACTCTGGGCTGTTGAGTTGTTGAGTCCCTATGCTCTCTAAAATTTCTTTTAGAATTTTATAAGTAATCAGTTGAAGGAGTTTTATATTGTCCTTGTTGCATTCATTTGGTGAATTGATCAATTTTTCTTACCTCAGTAATCTGTTCAATCGCTTGATTTTTCCCTACAAATTCAAGTCCTTTTTCCCTGGAGCAACATGTGCAATTGAGGCCATCCTAGGAAATAGCCCCTAATGACCATATAAGATTTTTGTTTTGCCCCAGACAATTTGTGGGACTTACATATTTTGTGTGCACTGTGCTTCAGTCTTTTTCTGTGTAAACTTTGTACGTTGATCCAGCTCTGTGATTGGTTGGGCATACAACTTATGTTTTGCAGGGCATATGCAGTGTGATGGAGCTATGACGACCTTGGCAAAAAATAAAAATAAAATGAAAAAGAATTGATTTCTTTTGATTAGTAATAGGGACTTTTTTCCCTACCAGATACAATGGAACATTGTTACCCTGGCAGTTAGTCACTTTTAGAACCAGAGTTCCATCTATTTATTTATTTTATTTAAGCCCCTGATTATGTGTTCTGGTCAGCTTTTCCTACTATTTCTCATAGAAACTTTGGACTGAACTTGAGGAACTGCTTAAATAACAATGGACCGTTTCATTTTGCATTACATTTCTTGCTTCTTTGCCTGAGTTGTCTCTTTTGGCTGGGACTCACAACTTCGTTCAAAAAGGACAGGGTCTATATCATTTGTTTGCCATGCCCATTTCCATGACGATGCTGCTGTCACCTGTTTGGGTATTAACATGTATACTAATAAATTTTGTCTTCTGAACTATACTTTTAACCAATCTTTTTCCAGATCATGTTCCGTAGGGGTGTGCTTTTGGGGATCATGAGAGAGAGAGAGAGAGAGAGACTCTTGATTGACCAGACTCAAGTGGATAGGGGGCTACTGACTTGGAAGCAATTGGATAGGGTACCTTTTGTGGCTTGTATTGCTGTGGGTTCTCACCACTCTGACAGTAAGAAAAGGGAACAACTGTCTTTACTGAAATGTAGTCTTTCTACCTCAAAATCTCTGAATATGGTTCTTAAGGATGGCTTGTTTGTTCCATGAAGAGCATTACGAGATTAATCTACCTCTGAGTCTCCTGGATTAATTGATGTAAATACATGATGCTGAAACTTTCCCCCTACGAGCCATATTGTTCTTCATTATTTTTCTGTAGGATAAATCAATGGATAAAAAGGAACTGACTGGTCAAATGTTCTTCTTTGCATTCCATGGAATCTCAAACGTATTTGTAGCTTCTTTGTTCCCCATTTCACCAAATTCGGTTTATTTTTATTTTTATGCATGTGCTTGCTTACAAGGCAATTGATAAAGGTTGTCTGTACCGTAGCTGATCTATTCTCAACATAATGAACCTTTTTTAAAGTTACTCAACAGACAAGAAAATCACGTCTGTTTATTCAGTTATTAAGAATTCAAGATAGAATATGTACGATTTTTTAATTTAAAATAAACTTAAATTACTGCCTATGATTGCCAAGCTTGTCCATGTTTTCTTGAGACTGACTTGATAGTTGTTATTTTTCTTGCTGATTCATAAACCTTTTATTTGTTGTCATCATGACAGGTATGTTGACAGAAACCATCTGTTGGATGTTACAGAAATTTTCAGTGCAATAAGCCGTGAAAAGAAGATTAGGTTAATTAAGCTTGCCTATTACCTAGTTGTTCTTGTTTTTATATTGGTCAGGTTGGTAAATTTTGCCTTAAATTGTTCTTTTGCGTGATTGATTGGTTTTTGAATATAAACGATGCTTTTGATTTTGGCCATAAAAGTTTTTAATTTAATATTTTGCAGATTGGTCATGGTTCTTATAGAAGAAGACTCATAGTTGCAGATGGCGTTGCCTTTGGTTGTAATCAAGGAACATTCTCTTAATTTTTAGGTTGTGATAAAACATGTTTCCTTGCTGTTTTAAGTTCTGTTTACTCAAGCAGATTGAACGCAAGGCGTTAACATACGTGTAGCTACTGAAAGTATTTATCTACTAAACCCTGTGAATTCATGAAATTAAAATTGCTCTGTTCCGAAGGAAAATACTCTGTTAATGGGTTTGAAATACTATATTTATACATGCAGAATAGCATCAATTAGAACATCAATCTAAGTGAAAAAGCGTTCAATGATAAATATAAAATATGTCATGTAACAATGAAAGCATTTTAGAACCAAAAACATTAGGTATGTATGAGAATGAGCAACTCTAGCTAAGCGTGTGAATATCGTTAAACCAATAAATTTTATGGCGGGTGTTTTCATAATAGCCTTACTTTTTATCCAACTAGTTTAGTTTAACTCCTTTATTTTTACTATGCCATTAGCGGCATGATTGGACCTCAGTCTTAAGGCTTACAGATTTAGGGCACTAATTGGTAGGCCTTGCAAATCTATGTTTTCATGGCAGATTTTGGCAACCGGGCAATGAGCATGGCCATTAACGGTGTTATGGTTATAGACTTACATGACCAATAAGTTTCAAATATCAGAGAGTGATAAAGTTTATTTAATAGCCGAAATATTGAAAAACCTGTGAGTGGAAATTTGAAAATGAATAAGTTCAGAGAAATGGATGCATGAATTAATATTAACTGGATACAGGAATAATATTTAAAGACATCTGTGGAATGGTCGTTGTCATTATCCATTAATTTTTGTTCATTAAAGTAAACATGTGATTTAATAGTGGTTTTTAAGTTAGGTGGATCCTTCTAGCACACAAGGAGTTCTTTGACGTCTTTAAAGCCTTAAAAAGGCACCTATTGATAAACAAGTGCGGAGGACGAGCTTGAAAAAAGAAGCGTTGGTTATCTTTCTTAGGTGGGCTGAATTCTCAAATCAAGATTTCTGCCATTAGCATGTTAAGCTTAAGATAATTGGTCATATTTTTGGTTTTCTCATCAACAAGGCTATTGTGGAAGGAAAACTTTAATTTATGGTAACATGCTATATTTTTGCTTTATTTGTAGAATCTATATTTGTTTTTAATGAAAATGTAATATCTATCCAATAGATCCTATTGGCTTTCAAATGTAATAAAACTTCATTTCATTTTTTAATTTGTATCCTATGAACTTTAATTAATTTAGGGTTTTTTATTTTTTAAGATTTGTATATGTGTATCAAATTGGAACTTGAGTCAATAGCACAATCCTACCATGACAATAGGGTAAATGTGATTTACTATAGGAGTATCCCACCACAAGGCTATTCTGTTGCTAACAGACCCATATCACTAAACCTACAAGCTGCCATCTCTTGGTGTAATAATAAAGGTGATTAGATGTTAGAAAATGTTTTGGCATTCTTTAGATTTGTTTTAATTCCGTTTTAATTCTACTGTAGTTTTGGATTGTAGAATTAGGGTTTTAACCAAAATTTGTGTTTTTGACCATTTAGACAATTCTAAATGATGATGACTTAGAAGACAAAAATACTCAACTTGCTAGTGTGAATCTCTAGGGTGTTTTATGCATTTGGTATTATGTATTGTCTCTTTGGTAATATTTGGTATTATGTATTACCTATTTGGTATGATGTCCAACTTGTATTTGGTGCAAACCTAACTTTGCTTGAATATTTATTACAACATTGAATATTTTATGTAGTTTTATGCAACAATTATGTTAGGGCCTAATGTCTCTTTAATGTTTTTACTAATCTTAATATTTTTATAATTGTTTTTTTTAGGGTCTTGTTACTAATTGTTATTTTTATTTTTATTTTGGTTTGGGCATTAGGGAATCAAACTATATTTATTAGGCAAGTTAGGTTTTGTATGCATAGGGCTATTGTCTATATTTAATGTTTTTCTTTTCTCTACTCATACATTTTTCTACCCATATGTACTTATTTTTATGGATGCCTACCATTTTTCTTATCACATATTTCTTTAGCATTAGGTGATTTTTCAAAATTGCATTTTATTTTTATTTGTATATTTTAATTTTCTGTATGTAATACCTTTCTAGCCTAAATTTGGTTAGTGGGGAGAGGGGTTTGTTGGACCTTAATATAATTGTAGGGAGGTGTTAGAACCTGAAATAATTGAAACATAGTTACACCCCAAAATTTATAGAAGTTTATAACTCAGTGCTATGTAGTAGAATCAAACTTGTGACCTAGGGTTACTAGGCTAAGAATTGTACCACTAGGCTAACACCTCATTGTTAAAATAATTGTAATATTGCTACACTCCAAGATATATAGTCTAATTAGAATTTTGTAACTTAGCATTATGTACCAAAATTGAATCCATGCCTTGTAGGTTTCAAATGAAGAATTTTACCACTAAGCTAACACCTCAATGTTAATGGAACCATTTGTGTTAACTTCAGTGACTTGATATGGACCCATCCAATTTTGTGAAAACTTACTTTTGTGATTATTAAATTTTGGATTTGAAATAAGAGCTTGATTTCCTAAATGAAATTTAAACATCTTGATTTTCTTTTCATGTAATACTTTAGTTTTTTCTAGTTTCAGTTCTTTTCTTAATAAGACATCCCTACGTAGTTCATCTAATTGGTTCATGTTTTCTAGCCACTATTTTAATCCTTCATCTAGGTTTATGTTGAGCATTCGTGTAGTTTTTAAGATCTTAAACTCAATTGAGAGAATAGAAGTTTTTCCATAAACTAATTTGTATGATGTTTGTTCCATAATGTACTTCCAAGTTATTTTATGTGCTTATATTCACAAGTAATATAAGCACATAAAATAACTAGTTTTCACAAGTAATATAAGAAAACTAATTATGGAAGTACACTAGTTATGGAACAAATTAGTTTAGTTTATGGAAGTACACTAGTTATGGAACAAATTAGTGTATTAGGCACATAACTAGTGTATTTGATGTAATATAAGAAAACTAATTATGGAAGTAATATAAGAAAACTAATTAGGCACATAACTAGTGAAGTACATTATGGAAAAACTAGTTTTCTTTGTATTCACTAGTTTAGTTAGTATCCTATTTGATGAGACGTGATTCGCATAGGCCGCGATATCGCGTCCGCCGCGATATCGCATCCCCCGAGATATCGTGTACGTGATATCGCGTCTTCCCTACGATATCGCGTACGTGATATCGCAGTAAACCGCAATTTCTATAAATAAGAGGCGGCTTTCCTAGTTTTAGGTATTAGGAGTTAGAAGTAGCGAAGCCCTGGTAGTTTGGCCACTCCAGAGATAGTTTATTTTCCCGTGTCTGCCCGCAGTGTGGTGAATGTAATTGTACGGCATTCTTTATTCGAGTGTGACGTACTTGGACATGCACATGACCGGCAATAAAGATCGAGATTACTTCATCATTGCAGCAGTCACTTTGTTTATTTATTTTATTGTTATTTACTATTTTCTCTCTCTCACCCTTCAACTCCTAGAACGC
>MNCI01009010.1:0-13667 GCA_015680685.1 Gnetum montanum | reverse complement strand
TTCCCTGCCTTATCAGAAAACTGTGCCGACAGGCTGGTATTCNTTTCCCTGCCTTATCAGAAAACTGTGCCGACAGGCTGGTATTTGAGATACACAAATGACATCCTCTGAAAGGCCCAGAATGCTTCTTATGCTGAGTTATTAAAGGCGCCAACTCTAAGGAAGAGCACTGGCGAAGAGCTGAGACCCGATGAAGAAGAAGAACAGATGACTAGACCACCTGCAACTCAACTTGCAGGACCCAGTCAACCTTTAGCCATAGGTCCTAGTCAATAACAAGAAGCAGGACCCGGCACAGGCCAAGATCAACTTCCACCACCACAAGACTACAGACCGTTCATGAGCCATCTTAGGGCCATCGTCGAGACAGTTAATTAGGGAAGTCGTGATGACGCAAACCTCTTCCATGTCATCGATGATGCCGACTAGCCTATTATATCATTAGATCGCACAAAGGATGAATTATCAATTCAAATAGGAGGAGGGGAAAGCAGATGGTCACAATAGATCTCAGGAAACACGACATCTTTTCAAGTGCAGTTAGAGACTGGTGAAGGGGCCACTGTGGTGGTCATGCAACACCAGGATGTCATGGGAGCTGCTAATGTGGTCGCTGACCATATCAAAGAATCCTTTAACGTACCTGTTGTGCCACCGGCAGATCTTTTGAGAGCACGAGATGCTCAAACTCTTGCCAGAACCTCAATGAATCCTGCGGAACATGAGGATGCACTTGACAGATTACTTCAAACAGGACAAGTAATGATGTCTTTGTTTGACATCCCCCAAGATGTAACATCAATTCAATCAGACCTCATTTTCACAAAGGGAAAGCTGGTCATATCCGAAGTAAGGGCCGAGCATGTTGAAGCTAAAGTGCAAAAACTACAAGAGTAGCTTGTAGCCTTACAAGCAACATAGTGGGATCCTCTACAATTTGTTCCCGCAGACTAGCTAGAAAATTTCAGAACTGAGTAATTAATAAAGTTGATTGCAAAAAGGAAGAAGGTGGTAGAAGAAAAGGAGACGACCACTTGGGATGCCTCCGCAGCACAAGCGCAAACTCATGCACATCTTAAGACACTCAAGGCCTTAGAAGAAGAGAATAAGTAGTTGGTTGCAGATAACCTTTGGTTGACTTCTGTGGAGAAACAAAAGAATGTTCTCGATGAATACTTTCATCAATTACAAGAATAGTTCATTTGGGTAAACCGAGATGTAAGCCGTTTAGCCAAAGAAAATCGAACCCTTCCAATGGAGGAGGTACGTGCTATTCACCAAAAATCAGCCATCGAGATAAGCGCATGGTAGAATGAGGCTAAATGAAAAAAGAAGCTGAAGGAGAAGGAGATCCATATGGCCAAGGCTTAAATCAACAACATCAGTGCTCAACACACTGATTGGAGGGCCATATTGGACACTTATGCCTTTGCCCACCAAGCGGAAGTTAAAAATCAGGACCTGCAGATCCAGGACTTAATAGAGTACATGGAGTTGGAAAATCTCAGGTATGCCAACCTGGCCATGTTAACAACAAGACGCCCAAGGTCAGAGCTCAAACAACAAGTAGCTTCCACCCACATCAAATATGAAGCAAAATTTGCAAAGCGCAAGAAGCTGGCTGAGAAACTAGATGTCGTAATTTCTGAACTTGTGGTGGTAAAAGAAAGCTACTAGGGCCAGAAAGATGTTGTAACCGACTTGGCTTGACGGCTAATAGACCTTCATGAATACAAAGACAAAGCCAGCGCCTATGAAGAGGAACGACGGGTGTTCGTGGCGTGGTATGTCAAAGCCAATTAGATGTTCCCGCAACTACCTTGTCCGTGGGAAGTGCCGACTCCATCAAACATCGGAGCATCAGCATGGATGGCACAAGACCCTCAGACTGAAGAGGAGAAGCTCCAAGCCATACTTCGACACAATCAAGCTTCAAAGCCTGGAGAACATGACAAAGGGAAAGTGCCAATGGAGGAGCCACCGCCACCAGGAACTACATGAGTTCCACATTTTTGTAGTTGTAGTATTTTTCTGTGTTGTTTCTTTCCACAGTGCGGCATCATTTCATTTTTTTTCTAGTTAATAATCCCATACCTATCCATTGTGTAATCAATGAAGCTTGTTCTCCTTGTAACTCGAGGATGAGTTTTTATTCAGTCGTGGGGGTATGATGAGACGCGATTTACATAGGTTGCGATATCGCGTATGTGATATCGCGTTCGCCGCAATATCGCATCCCCCGCGATATCGCGTACGCAATATCGCGTCTTTCCTACGATATCGCGTACGCAATATCGCAGTGCGCCACAATTTCTATAAATAAGAAGTGGCTTTCCTAGTTTTAGGTATTAGGAGTTAGAAGTAGCGAAGCCTTGGCAGTTTGGCCACTCCAAAGATAGTTTATTTTCTCGTGTCTGCCCATAATGTGGTGAATGTAATTGTACGACATTCTTTATTCGAGTGTGACGTACTTGGACACGCACATGACCGGCAATAAAGATCGAGATTACTTCATCATTGTAGCAGTGACTTTGTTTATTTATTTTATTGTTATTTACTATTTTCTCTCTCTCACCCTTCAACTCCTAGAACGCAGAACGAGTACAACTTGATTATGAGCATTTAAGTGTGACTACTTGATAGCCTAGTGGTGTACTTAGGATCTGCGCTTGGTAATCCCAGTGGTAGTCATGCATGAGGTCCAAGATGTGTACGGTTGATTAAGGAATCGGTTGCTCATCACACTTAGGCTAGATTAGATTTCCTTACCTTCTCCTCCTAGCTTAGCTTAGTTAATCTTACATTTCACTGCCTTCAAGAGTAGCGTTAGAATTAGGAACATATCATACACCTCATCTAGACTAAACCATATGTGACAAATATAACACTAGTCTAGGTGGGAAGACAGCGAACTACGACCTAAGGATAACTATCTAGGTGCCACAACTAGTCCGTCTGCAGAGTTCAACCATATCACGCGTCCGACACTCGTATTCATATGGTTGAGTGTAGGGGTACCTCGCCACTCATCACTATTGATTTCTTTGTTAGAACCTTTAGTTTGGCCATTAGTTTTAGGGTAATAGGAAGATCCCATTCAATGTTATATGCCATACTTTTCTAGTAAAGCTTGAAAAGCCTATCATGTAAAGGGAGTTCCTTAGTTGAATATTTGTAGTCAAGGTGTCCCATATTTATGTATTATATTTTTATGGGAGAAACTAGAAGTAGTTTTCAAAAAATAGTCTATTATAGCCTCAACTCTTATCCATTTAGTTAAGTAGTCAATAGCTACTATAATGTATTCTTATCCTAGGCTTTTAGGATATATATACTACCTATAATGTCAATTCCCCAAATTTTGAAGGGTTCAATTACTTGAATCAACTATTGTGGCATTTTGTAATAATCTAATACTTCACCTTCTCATTGGCATATATCACATTGATGTACAAAGATATGACAAACTTTAAAAAGATTAGGCCAATAATAATCCATTTTCAAGATTTTTTATGTCGTACTACATCCACCATAGTGCCCTCCTTTGTCACCTTCATGAGCCAAGATAATAATCTTTTTTATATTATTCTCAGCTACACATCTTCTCAAAACGTTATCCCTATAATATTTAAATAAGATTTTTTATCCCATAAAGGATAAATACTAGGCAATGCAAAAGAGGCATGAGTAACAAATTTATGTGGCAGAAATGTAAATGCTTAGATGGATACTGAATGTTACTAGAAGACATAAATTACATAATATATACATTAAAGGAGCACTTGAAGTGGCTTTTATTTCAAATAATTTATAATAATGACGCCTTAGGTGGTTTGGGCATGTATAAAGAAGATCAAATAATGAGCCCGTAGCACCCCTGTGTTTTGAACCTAAAATATTAGGTATATTTTTAAATTTCTTAAGCTTTGTCCTTAAGCATAAGGTATTTTGATGTAATATGATCTAATATTACATTGTATTATGGCTAGTAGTAAATGCTAGTATATTCTAACATTTCTATTAGGCTTATGCTTATGATTGTGCATCTTAAGATTTGAACCTTTGACTCCTTATCTATATGTATTTTTGATACATTAGTATTTTATTTCTTCATCATCCTAGTCCTACCCAAATAAAATGAGGTTGGATACATGATTTCCTTATTTTCATTCACCTCTATGAAGAGATAGATCTTTCTTTGTTTATAGTTTCTTCAAATTATCTTTAATTATTTTTTCTTCTATCTTTGTTGGTCTTCCTTTCAATAGCTTGCTTGGAATAGTAATGTAGCAATCTTTTTTATAGGCTCATTGTTTGATCTTCTTTGTATGTGTCGAAACTATCTAAGTGGTCATTATTATAACTTATCTAAATTGGACATCATTCTAAGTCTTGCTCTAATATCTATGTTATGTCATTTATCTCTTCTCATGACATTCAACATTCAACATTCATTTAAGCATTTAGAATTTTTCCACATTGATTTGTTATTCATGCCTCTTTTGTATAGCCCAATAGTCAGCACCATATAAGATAACAAGCTTGATTGTCATTCTATAATATCTTTTCTTTAGGTTTATTGGTATTCTTTTGTCATATAGAACACCACGCTCTTATCTCCATTTTGATCATGCCTTTTGAATTCTATTTTGCATAACTTTGTCAATTTCACCATCTCATTGGTCAAAATTCATTCTAAGTCTTGCTCTAATATCTATGTTATGTCATTTATCTCTTCTCATAACATTCAACATTCATTTAAGCATTTAGAATTTTGTCACATTGATTTGCTATTCATGCCTCTTTTGTATAGCCCAACATTCAGCACCATATAAGATAACAAGCTTGATTGTTATTCTAAAATATCTTTCCTTTAGGTTTATTGGTATTCTTTTATCACATAGAACACCACTCTCTTATCTCCATTTTGATCATGCTTTTTCAATTCTACTTTGCATAACTTTGTCAATTTCACCATCTCATTGGTCAAAGTTATAACAAAATAGACATCCAAAAAAACAAGTGCATATGGACAGGAAAACATATGAGTAGAGAAGAAAAACATTAAATATAGTGCTAATAGCCCCATGCATATGAAACCTAACTTCTCCACTAATAAAAATAGTTTGATGCCCTAATTCCAAAACCAAAAAAATGAAAAAAAAAATAGTAACAAGACACAAGAAACACAACAGAAAAATTATAAAAGTATTAAGATTTGTTAATTTACTCTTATACCATGTTAGATTCTACTTTTAGTTAATCTTTTCATTGTGTTAGTAATAGAATGTTAATGCCTTAGGATTTTACAATGAGATTCATTTTTCACAGTTGATAGTAATATCAATATCATGGAGATGTAAGATCGTAGCTCTTTTTGTAATGACAATTGCTCTTCATAATTCTTGCCAGTTCTGAGTATCGTAAGTCTTACTAACTTGGCTGCCAATGAATCCTTTTATGATGAACAAGGTTACATTGTACTAATTCCGCAACTCGATACTCGTTCCTTACTCTAGTAATTTGTAACATCATCTTTGAGCTTGTTATATCTCTAGGTTTTGCTTTGCTAAGAGATTTTTGTATTTTGGTGATGTTATTTCTAGTGGTGCATCTTCATTTGGTTTGTATTTACTCCATCATAAGATATAATATACTTATGATCGTACTTTGTAACTTAATCTATTATAAACTCTTAGACTTGGACTTGCTTCACTATACTTTGTTAAGTTCCTCCTAAACTTAACTTCACAAACTTCTCTTGTACTTCATTAAGTCATCACTGACTTAACTTCATTCGAGTTTACAAAATACTTCTTCGTAGCATATTCTTCTTCTTTGGCTACATTTTTATGATGGATGCCTTTACTTGTTACTCATGGCAAGTCTTTTGGGAGTTTTCCTTGTTGGTCAATCTTATGTGGATTGGGCCTTCTTGGGCTTCTTTAATGATTCACAACTTGGCTTATTATTTCATTTTCATAGTCATCTTTTTCATTTCATCATAACCTTCTAGATGGTCATCTTTTCCTCTTTAGGAAATTAGACTAGATTACGAATGGCTCTCCTTGGATCTTAGCTTATTTAGGAAACTAGATCCTTTTTCACTTCTTTCTCTTACAAGTTACTTATCAACCTTTTGGCTTCTTGGATGATTATTACAAATCTATGAATTATAATGACTTCCATGTTGTTGTACTTCTTGTTACTGATTGCTTCTAATGTATCTGTTATTCCTTGTTCCTTGATTCCTTTTCCTTGTTTCTTATTTCATCTTAGTTCACCACTATATATACTATTCCATCATTGTTCCATGTTCTTTATTCATTACGAAGTAAAAACTTGTTCCTCTTATCCTTCGTTAGGAGTTGTGACTCTTTATTGAACCATCATGATCATTCATAACTGGTGATAAATTAAGTTAAAAACTAATGATTGTACCTTAACTAAGGAATATACTCTCATAAGATTACTAAAAATGTTAAAAATATTTTAGGCTCTAACGTAATAAAAATTGTTACATAAAACTATATAAAATATCCAATACTCTAGAAATAAATCTCCATGATAAAGTTAGGCTTGCATCAAAGACAAGAAAATACAAATCCTCATAGCCAATCACTAGGCAATACATAATATGAAATACTAGTTGGACATCGCAACTTAGAAGAAAACATGCAAACTAATAACTTATAACTAATATTAAAAATGCATAAAAAAATATTCTAAGTGTTAACTCCTTCTTCTAATTATTCTTACTCATAATTAATAGAATCACCTGGAATGCACAAAGACACAAGAAGAATCAATCCAAAGACTAAGTAGGAAAAATAAACTACAAATACTCTCTTATGAGTTTTGGGAACAAGCATCATGTAAATGGATAGTCATGCATAGGAGGTAGCTACAATTAAAGAATTAGCATCAAAGAATACAAACAGGCCAACAATGATACAATGATCAAATTTCAAAATTTATCAAAAATGCAAAATAACTAAAAGGTCCCATTTCCACCCACAAAACCTAAATAAAAGCCAAAACTAAACAAACGATACTTATTAAGAAATAGAATTTGCATAACTATCTAGCTACTTACTAAGAATGGCAACCCACGTAGCATTGCCAACCAAAAATCCAAATCTAAATAATTATATATATCTATCTATTCAAAAAAAATCCTAGATGATGAGGAAACATATCCAAATTGCTAAATAGATCAAAGAAAAGTACCTAAGCCAAAAAGAATACTATCAAGTAGGAATCTAAGACTACTAAAAATTAAAAGTATAAGTTGGAAAGGAATGATTAAAATTGTAGAAAATCTAATATTCTAAAGACTATTTTAAGTTTCTAAAATCCTAAAAATGTGATTAGTTGTTGCTTTCAAACTTTTAGGTGTTTTAAGAAGCCCTAGAAATTATGTTTTTTGTTGTTTTCACAATTTTTAGCATTCAATAGGCAAGGTCCACTTTTACAAAAGTTACTCCTATTTACATGTGTCATCAAACTACAACATTAAAATTTGTTGTGACTTAGCAAAGGCGTCCCTATAGATTAGGAAGATGCCTTGGGGTTCATATTGGCAAGTTGAGTATTTTTGTCTTTTGGGGTGTTATCATTTAGAGCCATCTCAGTAGTAAAAAACATGAATTACAGCTAAAAACCTTAGTTCTATAATCGAAAAATCCAAAAAAATTGAAATCAAATAAAAAAAATCTAAATAAGGCCAAACATTTTCTAAGAGTGGTGAAATAGAAGTAACAATTTAAAACTAAAAAGTATATCATTGTAAACACTTTTGCTACCTAGTATCAATGCTTCAATTACATGATGAAAGTGATAAAGATATAATAAAGAGAATTGAGGTAGGATGGGAAAAATAGATATAGGCTAGTAGTATTTTATATGATAAAAGAATCCTAATAAAACTAAATGGAAAATTTTTACAACATAGCTTGCTATTTTATATGACGTTGAATCCTAGCTTTTTCAAAAAAAGCATGAATAGTAAATCAATGTGGCAAAAATGTAAATTGTTAGATGGATATTGAATGTTACAAGAAGAAATAAACTCCATAATATAGACATTAGAGTAAGACATGTAGTGGCTTCTATTTTAGATAAGCTATAGGAATGACATCTTAAATGGTTTGGTCATATAAAAATAAGGTTAACTAATAAGCCTATTATCAAAGGTTGTCACAGGAGGGGAGTGTTGGAACCACAATGTCTTTAAAAAATATTTACCACTAATATAGATAATCAAATTAGAAATTTATAAGTCAATGTTATCTATCAAAATCAAACCCATAACTTGAAGCTTCTAAATAAAGAAAAATACTACTAAACTAACATCTCATTGTTAGTTGCTTCATCACTAGTCCAAGGAAGTCACTAAAAGAAAAATGAAAAAAGACATATGAACAATTAAAGATGATTTAAAAATATTGCAAATAGATAAGGATCTAACTCTTCATAGAGGCCAATGACAAAAGAAAACTCATGTGGTTATCTCCATTTTGTTGTAACAAGGCTAGGATGATAATGATGATGATCTCTTCTGGTGAGGGTATGTTTTTATGATAGCCAAAGCTAAACAAATGAGAAATGCAATTTCCATAACTATCTAGCTACTTATCAAGAATGGCAACCCACATAAGAATTGCTAACCAAAATTCCAAATCCAAAAAATTATATATATATATATATATCCAAAACAAATCCTAGATGATGGAGAAACATATCCAAATCACTAAATAAATCAAAGAAAAGTACCTAAGCCAAAAAGAGTACTATTAAGCAGGAATCTAAGATTACTAAAAATTAAAAGTACAAGTTTGAAAGGAATGATTAAAATTGTAGAAAATCTAATATTCTAAAGACTATTTTAAGGTTATGAAATCCTAAAAATGTGATTAGTTATTGCTTTCAAACTTTCAAGTGTTTCAAGAAGCCCTAGAAATTATGTTTTTGGTTGCTTTCACAATTTTTAGCATTTAATAGGCAAGGGTCACTTTTACAAAAGTTACTCCTATTCACATGTGTCATCAAACTACAACATTAAAATTTGTTGTGACCTAGAAAATGAGTCCCTGTAGATTGGAAAGGTGTCTTGGGGTATGTACTAGAAAGTTGAGTATTTTTGTCTTCTAGGGTGTTATCATTTAGAGTCATCTCAGTGGTCAAAAACATGAATTATAGATAAAAACCCTAGTTCTATAATACAAAAATTCAACAAAATTGAAATGGAATCAAAACATATCTAAATAAGACCAAAACATTATCTAACAGTGGTGAAATAGAAGTAATAATTTTAAACCAAAAAGTTTATCATTGTAACACTTCTGGTACCTAGTATCAATGCTTCAAGTAAATGATGAAAGTGAAGATATAATAAATAGAATTGAGGTAGGATGGAAACAACAGATATAGGCTAGTAGTGTTTTATATGATAAAAGAATCCTAATAAAAATAAACAAAAAATTTTTACAACATACCTTACTAGACTTGCTATTTTATATGACATTGAATCCTGGGTTCTGCAACAAAAGCATGAACAATAAATTGATGTGGAAAAAATATAAATCCTTAGATGGATGTTGAATGTTACAAAAAAAAAACTCCATAATATAAACATTAGAGGAAGACTTGTAGTGGCTTCTATTTTAGATAAGCTATAGGAATGGCATCTTAGATGGTTTGGTCATATGCAAAGAAGATTAAATAATAAGCCTATTATAAAAGGTTGTCACATGATTGGGAGGGTAGTGTTGGAACCATAATTCTTTGAAAAAATATTATTGCTAATACATATAATCAAATTAGAAATTTATAATTCAATCTTTCCTATCAAAATCAAACTCATAACTTCAAGCTTCTAAATAAAAGGTCTTACCACTAAGCTAACATCTTACTGTTAGTTGCTTCATCACTAGTCCAAGGCAGTCACTGAAAGAAAATTGAAAAAAGGCATATGAACAATTAAAGATGATTTAAAGATATTGCAAATAGATAAGGATTCAACTCTTTGTAGAGGTGAATGACAAAAGAAAACTCATGTGGTTATCTCCATTTTGTTGTAACAAGGCTAGGATGATAATGATGATGANATGAGGGAAGAGGAAAGGGGAAGAGGGAAGGGGGGTTGGACCAAAATAAATAATAATACTAATAATAAAATTCACAGTATTTTAGATAATCAAAGAGAGAGTCTAAAGAAAAATCCCAACAGTTTTGTGGATACATTTTTAGGTTTTCATTCTTACAACCAATCCTAAAATACCTTCCCTTCGGGGTAGAAAAGGATCAGGCCTTGCCCTTATTCAAAAGCATCTTCAAAATTTTTCACTTCCTACTACAGGGGTTTTTATAAACAAAAGGAAAAAAACTCTCTAAAGAAAAAAGAATACATTAATCAAAGATAAAGAGTAAATAGCAACAAAAGCTGAAAGCTTCCCATCCTTGAGTATTTAAAACAAAAATAAATTAATATTGTAGAAAAAAAATTAAATGTTTGGATTTTACTGGGAGCTTTTTTGCTTGAAGTTGTAACTAAAAAGAGACATCTTTGAGAATTTGGTATTTGATACATGAAGAAAGATCATAGTTATTTTCTTACTGCTGGAAAATTATTGCACATCGAAGCTTTCAAATAGAGGAGAGAACAATTGGCCAAATACAATTTCAAATACAAAGAAATGAAGTAAACAAAGTAGGTTGAACACCAATAATGAATTCATTGATGCTTGGTTGAAAGTTGCTACAAATTCTTGATGTCCATTTCTAAGCATGTTGAGTAATAGGACACACAAAAAACATAAGAAAATGAGTCTTCACTTTTTAAAGAGGGCATTTAGAAGAAACATTTCTCATATGTTTATGATGAGTGCTGATAGGAAGACTTTAATGAATAAGACACTAAAAAATATGAATTTTAGAAAATGTAGGAGCTCTCCAATATCTTTCATTTTTCTCATCCAAAAGTACAATGATAATTGCATTTTTCAAGCCTTATTCAATTTGTTATGAATAAAATCATTCTTTATAATCATCTCATATGCAACCTTCAAATTAGAAAAAAAACATGTGTGCCATCTTTCCAAAAAATATCTGAAAAGACCTGATGCAAATTGTTATCAAATTTAAATAAAATTTCAAGATTAGAAATTAATTTTTTGAAATTCTTTTTCCTCTTTCTATTCAAACCATGAAGTCCATAAGCTTCATTCCAAGTAATCCATCTATTATACATATGTAGATAAGGAATTGTAGTGATACCAAACTTGCTCCAAGTGGTACATAATATAAATGCATCAATAGTTCAAGCTCCTTCATTAAAAGGAAGATACCATGGGTTAATTTGCTTAAGCATATCTTTTGAAACTATAATATGATTTTAATTCCAATATTTACTAAGCTTGCACATTATCTTCCAAATTTTTTTGATAATTGAAGAACTAGGAATAGAAATGGCTTGAGGAAAAAGAAGATAGTGAAGAAACTTATTAGATGACCAACTTTTATCATTCTTAGGTTTTTCTTACATAAGTTTATTTCTCAAAAAGAGCATCTAAACATCATTTGCATTAATGCACTTTGTAATCCATTTTACTACCAAAGAAATGCCCTGGTTATAAAAATTAATGAGGTCAAGGTCTCCATCTTTTTTACTGCCAGTGCAAATATTCTAGGTAACTCTAGAAAAACCTTTTCTATGTTGCTTAGTAGACTAAAGAAACTAACAGATAATATGATCAATTCTCTCATAAGAATTGTGATTGTGCAAGTCACAAGTCATAGGCTTAATCCCAAGGAATATGCTAAGAGATTATTGAAAGGGGGTGTTAGCCTAGTGGTAAGACTCTTGATTTGAAAGCTTCAAGTTATAGGTTTGATTCTAGTAGGAAATGCTAAGTTATAAAGTTCTAATTGGACTATATATCTTGGGGTATACGTATATTACAATTATTTCATAGATCTAATACCAATGTTGCCCCCCTAATCTGTCTTCCTAATTACAATCCATGCTTGAACTTAAAATAAAAAAAGAAACTGAGATAAAGAGCTATGTCTTAATATCAATATTTCTTTCCAAGTAAGAAAGTGGTACCACTGGTGGAAGATATTCATCTCATCACTTATTATTGGTCTCATGTAGATACTAGTTTTAATTTTTAAGTTAATAGTATATTATCAAAAAAGGAAATATTTACCTTATGAGTTATTTACTAAGTTGCTTACTGCTTTCTCTAGTACTAGCAAAAATATACATAGGAGCTTTTATCTTCTTTATATTCTTTATTAACATTTTATCATTCTTATCATTGACATTAACATGAATTTTTCATATCTTCAACTTTATATTGTTTTTTATATCTTCAAATTCAACACATTTTTTCTTTTTTTAGAATATTTTTTCTTGAGCAAAAAGAACAAACATTAGACAAATGTTCTTAATGATGGCAAAAGTTGCAAGAATTAAAAAGATTATAATATGTAACCGATCATGAATATTTCCCCCTATTTGTAATACCAATTCCATTTTATGATTAAGAAGGTTGATTTTAATAAAAAAACATCTATAAAAACCAAATGCTATAGAAATAGACTCAATATGCTTAAAGGGATTGAGAAGAGTAATAATTTCCTACTCAGCTTTCTAAAAAATTAATAGAAGATTATACTACTTAACAAAACATGGTACTTTATCATATTTTTCAAATTGAACATCAAAATTTGAAGCCCACTTATGAATGATCAACACTACATGCATATGCATAAAAGATCCTCTATCTAGGATAGCTACATCATCAAATCCTTGCCTAACTCAATGATGAGACGTGATTCGCATAGGCCACAATATCGCATACGCGATATCGCGTCCGCTGCGATATCACCTCCCCAGCGATATCACCTCCCCCGTGATATCACGTACGCGATATCACGTCTTCCCTACGATATCGCCTACGTGATATCGTAGTCCATCGCCGTATCTATGAAATAGACACGGCTCTCCCTTGTACGGGAATAAGGAGTTACAAGTAGCAAAGCTCTGGCAATTTGATCCATCTAGAGTTAGATTATTTTTCCGTGTCTGCTCGTAGTGTGGTGAATGTAATTGTGCGGTGTCTTTATTCGAGTGTGGCGTACTTGGACATGTACATGACCGACAATAAAGATCGAGATTACTTCATCATTGCAGCATTCACTTTGTTATTTATTTGTTTGTTTATTTATTTATTTAATGTTATTTACTACTTTCTCTCTCACCCTTAAACTCCTAGAATGCGGAACGGGTATGACTTGATTACGAGCATTTAAGTGTGACTGCTTGGTATCCCAGTGGCGTAACTAGGTTCTGCACTTGGTAATCCCAGTGGCATATTTGGGATCTGTGCTTGGTAATCCCAGTAGTGTACCTAGGATCTACGCTTGGTAATCCTAGTGGTAGTCATGCACGAGGTCCAATATGTGTACGGTTGATCAAGAAATCGGTTGCTTGTCGCACTTAGGCTAAATTAGATTTTCTTACCCTTCTCCTCCTAGCTTAGCTTAGTTAATATTATTTTCCACTGCCTTCAGGAGTAGCGTTAGAATTAGGAACACATCATACAACTCATCTAGGCTAAACCATACGTGACAAATATAACACTAGTTCAGGTGGGAAG
>MNCI01009009.1:0-109038 GCA_015680685.1 Gnetum montanum | reverse complement strand
TTGACATAAAAAAGCACACCGTTTGCATCTTCCCCGAACCTGTTTCCAGTTATACCCCTCCTCTGATACTCGCCAGCCTTCTTTTTTACGTAAACAGAGCAACATCTGAGTAGCCATGGATGAACGTTGTTCTTGCTTCTACCAAATCCGGTGTTTCGCATTCTTTGTCGACGTTTTTCGGGTAAGCCCTCTAACCGTCAACAAAGAGGGGCCATTGAAACACCGTGAAAATTACGGGTCGGCCTCAGGCGAAGATTCGTAATTTGAGCGAGAACGCGCCTCGAATTTGTCCAAAGACAAGTTTACGCTCTATCACGCACGACAACGTGATGAGCGTAATAAGCTCCGAGACAGCCAACAGCGAATTTGTTCAAGGACAAGTTTACGCTCTATCACGCACGGCAGCGTGATGAGCGTAATAAGCTCCAAAGCAGTTGAAGGCAAAATCCAGAAAGGTACGATGACTTGGCACTTTTTTCTTGCGGCGCATAACATAAGTGGCCTTTACGCTTGTCACGCAGCGGTGCGTACCAGTGCGTGGGTCATGATTCAAAGTTGCACACTCCTTACGCTCCACCACGCGCCGCTGCGTGGTAAGCGTAAGTTATGCATTGTTTACGCTTTATCACGCGCAGTTGTGTGATGAACGTAACTTAAAACTTAGCTTACGCTTCACCACGCACGGCTGCGTAGTGAGCGTACGTTACATTTACGCTTTGCCACGCATAGCTGCGTGGTGAGCGTAAAACAATCTTGAACTCGTTGTTTGACGTCAGTGCGTTCATACACGCAACACAAAGCGAATGAACGCAAACGCAGCTGAGACACACCTATCAGGGGCCTGATCTTTACACGCATAGCACGTAAAAGAGCATGTTGTGCGTAGTCGCAGTCCGACTTAAAAGGATCGCGTCAACAGGATCCGCGACATTCGGGCCCACATCATCAGGGTTGCGCGTGTCGCGGCCTATAAATACTCCAGCTGACAAACATACAAGGGAGAGAGTTGGCAATTTGACAAGAAAAGGAACCAGAGCACCAGAGCATTGGATCGCTTTTGTTGGCAGCAGATCAAGAGGACAAGAGCATTTTCTGAGCAAGGGAACACTCATCGCCTTGAACAGAGAAACAAGAGCAACCTCTTGGTAATCGCTGTAAACATTATCTTTTAGCAGAAATAGAACGCAGCACACCTGAGTCCTAACAGCAGATCTACTTGAAGCAAAGAAGCAGAGCGGGAGTTGCAGAGTCGTCTCGCCCAGTTAGCAGGTCCTGTCATGCAAAAGATCGACGGACTTCAGAGCTTGACCATTCCTGCACATAAGCTTTGGACCTTCAAGGTAGATCAGATTTCTGTCCAGACAGTTTTCTTGTTGTTTTGTGCTCATTTTGTATCCAGTGGTTGGGGGGTTCTCTCCCATTGTAACGTAATATATACGGAAGCATACATCCGATCCAGCATTAAAATGTAGATCTTTGATCTTTGCAAAATCCGCTTATTTTCCTCTCCCCGACTGACATTTTTCTGGTGTTTTAGCGTTATCTTCGTAGCGATTTATCTACGTCGTTGTCACCCCGTTTTACGATCTCTCGCAACAAAGCACGTCACGCAAAAATCCGTAATTGTCACCGCTTTTACTGACTCGTAAGTCCCTGTCTGATCGACAAGACCGTTCAGGGCGCCGCGGATTTGTTTTTTCCAGCATAGCCCTCGCGCGGATCCGTGGCTAAAACTGTGTACGCCGGAATATCGGTCGGTATTTCCAGCTACCGACATTTTCTGTCGTTACAGGAGTCAATCCGTAGAGACACAACCATAAAGGCAAATGGTAGGTGAATCATGTAATGATATTCCCATCACTAGATGAAATACTTAATAACACAAGAATGCTTATAATTAAGATTCAACCAGAACCATATTATAAATTGTGCATCAAATCAATAATTACCTCTATAACAACCAACTATACTTGTTAATCTATAGAATGTTCATAAATAAGTGATATACTAATTAATTTAATTAAACTATTTTCAAAACCTTCTTCCATAAAAGAAAAGCATGCTTGTACCAAAGGCCATGGCTATGGCTACATATGCACCTTTGTAGATTTTATAGAGAACCAAGACCATGTGGTTCTTAAAGTGCAACCATACATAATATGGTCAACAACACACACATTAAGAGATGATTGAGATTATTTATGTATAATTAATCATTCCTAATAATCTTCATTAAAGAGAGTATTTCAGCTTTTATGTAGTTACTATTTACATTATTGAGGTTACTATTCATTTACTATAATTTACTAAGGTTAGTATTCATTTATATTTTTTCCCTCCTCTTTTTTACCAAGATATGTATACTTCTTTTTAATTTCATATTGTCTTAACTCTTAGATCCATGTATTTTCATGAAAATGGCATATGTAATTTTCTTAATAAAACATTTAAAATAACTTATTTATTAAGCACTCTAAGTACATCCAAGATACATTACATATTAGTATGTTCAAATTACTAACTTGGCTAAAGTATATACTATTATATTGATAATATATGTTCCTGTAAAAGCAAGGTGTTACATACACCTCATGCCTTGAGACCTCATCTCATCCATTACGAATCAATGCAAGTTTAGCTTGGATTCATCTTGAATAAAAGTTCTGTGGGTTTTACCAAAACCATTAGAAAAATAGGCTACAACCTGTCTAGGTTGGGTAGATGTCTTGAAAGGCATAAGAGGAGACAAGCCAATACCTCTTAGCATAAGTAGTTTCCTCCTACTTTTGATAAGGATGAGGTTGGAATCCTCACTTAGTCAGAGAAACATGTCCCTTATGCTTATGCTTTTGATGTTAGTCCAACTAGGTGCTATGATTCAGGGATGGGAAAAGACTCAGAGGAGGATATAGCACCTATAGAGGGAGCACATCAACATGGGGGGAAGTAGGGGTATTGAGAATTAGCCTCATTACCAACATTTGGATGAGCTATAGATCTAGGTTGAGAGGAAGTTATCTCTCAAAAGATGGAGAAAAATTGATGATCCATTCATGCAGGGTACTATGGATAGTCTTTTTGGTTCTTCGATATCAAAGACTTATTAACAACATCATTCTCATATTGAATTACATATTTTTTAGTCATCTAGGAAACCTTCCATGAGGAAATGTTTTATAAAAAATCTTTGATAGCATAGATGATAGGTAGTTCTGCTGGAAATAGTGGATTTAGATGATGTGCCACAAACTACCAACAAGGATGATTAGGAGTATCTTTGTTCCAAGTAGTAATTTAAGAATTCAAATTAAGCATATATGATAATCTTTTCATCTTTGTTGGTGATGTTTAAAAAAGGAGAAGAGAATAAAAAGATCATTTCCATAGATCCTAGCCTTAGTGCTCATACATCCTCTATCTTTTGTATTATGGGACTTGTTATCTTAGTTGTTCTTTGATGTTTTCTTATTCATCATATTAGCTTTAATTTATGTCTTACAATGCATGTTTAGATGAATGAATATGTATGAGTTTGTTAGAGTATATATAGTTGTGATATTTCATGGCTAGCTTGAGCTTCTTGATTTCTATCTTTTATTTTTGTAGGACTTATACTAGTCATCCATTTTTTTAGTTTTTAGACATTAACAAAAAGGGAAATATTAATGATCTATGTCATATTTTGGTGGTATAAAAGCTAAAAAATGGAGAAGTATGATTAGTTACTCTTTTGTTTCAAATTTTGACCTAGCCAATGAGCACCACGATAAGGTAGGAGTCAAGAAAGCTAGATCAAGAATCTTGGGATGCATGAAGATCAAGAATCAATTCTCTTTATCAATATCATATGTAGGTTAGATGTGCATACTTCACTTGAGATGTCCATGTAGAGAGTAGACCAGGTTCAAAGATAAAACTACCTCCAGTCTAAAAATTTTGGTCTTGGATGCTTAAGGCTAAAAGTTGAATGTCCTAGTCCTAGATGTTTAAGTCTTTAGTATGGATGCACAAGTAGAGCTAGAGCAAATGAGAGTATGAACGTCTCATCATGTTCCAAGTGCCTAGCCCAAGACTTAGCATTCTTAGTGTAGACATCCAAGCTAGCCATTAAGAAAAATAAAAAAAGGCCATTTCTATTCATTTCCTTAGCTCGAGTTTGAAGTAGAAAACTTGAATGACTTTGGGTCTATTTAGGCAAGCATCAAAATTCATTTCTCAAGATATGCACAACAATCAACAAGGTAATAATTAAGATTCAAAGGTTAAATTAATTCTTGGATGGCTTAAAGGGTTGAATTGGAAGTTGTATCATCATAGCTACATCTTTCTTCCAAGGTTTGATTGTATTAAGTACATAGATCCATTATTCATTCATTGTTTCATTGTGCATGTGTGGATCTAGATCTAGGACTTATTATTTCTTTATCCTAGTGAAAAATTGATTGGTGTGGATGTGATTTCTAAAATCACACTCTTTACACATCTATCATTTTATCATTTTCATTACTCCAAGGAGCATAGATTTTCTCCAAGGAAAGATCTACATTATTGTCTTGAGGGGTTCACTCTTGGATCTCCCAATGTTTGTTAGTTCTCCTTTACCTTAAGGGATTGTGTATGTGTCTCTTGTGAGAGCACCACCTTGAACTCAATCTTGCAAGCTTCTTAGAGGTTTAGCTTTAGGTTCATCTTCACACATCTCATAAATACTTATTTTATTTAGTTCAAGGCTTATTCAAAGTTAGATCCATGGGTGAAGAAGTCATCCATGAAGACTTCAATACCATTTTCATTTTGCTTTTGGAATATGCTTAAGCCTAGGCATTGGAAAGTAGTAAGTACATTGTACAAGCAAAAGGACATCTTCTTGTCTGCAAAACTGCCTAAAGAACTTGTGAACATTATCTTAACCTAATCCTCTAATGCAATTTGGATTTTTTTTATAGTTATTATAATTGTCCAAAAAATTTTAGTACTTGTGGCCTACAATTGTATGTAACACTTGATGAAAAAATATTAATGGAAATTTATCCTTGAATAATTTTATGTTAAGTAATTTGGAATTGATGCAAATTCACCATTGGCCTTCTTTCTTTGGTACAACCACCAATGGGATTATCCACTTACTATTTGTAATAAGATAGATGAACTTAGTTCTTAGGAGCTTTTTGATTTCCTTGTTGACTACCATTTTCAATTTTGCATTTAATTTGTACTCTAGTTGATGCTTAGGCTTTATTGTAGGATTTGTATATATGTGATGTTGGTATATACATGGCTCAATTCTAGTGATATCATCATAGGGCCATGCAAATGCTATGAATCGTTTATTCACAACTTACAATAGCTTTTTCTTTTGTTCCTTTATTAGCTTTGCATTGATTATAATTGGTTTTTTGTTCTTAATTAAAAAATATTCTAGAAATTATAATACTATTTTAAGCTCAATCAATTCCATCATAGGTTTTTAAAGAATCTTTAATTCCCCCAATTAGTATCTTCTTCTTGTTATACATGTGCTACCTAGGAAAGTTGCTACTTTATATTCATAATTTGATTCAGTTCCTTAACATATGAGATGGTGAGTGATTTTGCTAGTTCCATGTCCATTTTGGTTTTGAATCTTTCATTTGTTATTAATCCTTGTCTGTCTTATTGTTTTTTGGCTATTGTGTATAAGAATCTCTAGACACACACTTCTTATTCATTACATGTCATGATGCTTTGTTGACTAATGTTCTAGACTTTATACATGTAGTTGCATCCTATGTTACTATACATGATGAATGAAACATACTTTTTCTCGATGACTTCATGTTTATTTTCCTTAAAAAATTTCTAAAAATAATTATCTAATCCCTAGGTTGGCATCAATGGTACTCAACCTAGTTCTTCCCATAATAATGAAAAATTCTTCCTTGTAATTTTCCACATGGATCATAAATAAATTTTAAGGATATGATTACTTACTAATGAAAGTAATAATGTTTTCTACCAATTTTAAAGGCACAATGATGGATTGGTCTCCATGTTCTAATATGATGTTATACTTTGACAATGATGGTAGGTTTCAAGCTTTGTGCATCTCTTGAGAGATTAAGTTTAGTGCAGAATCTAAGTTTAATATAGCTTTGCATGGAGCACTTCCTACAATCTACAAAGAAATGAGGGGTCTTCTAGGATGAGTTCTCTTCCTACAAATTTTTTTTCTTTATTCAATTTGTAATAACATTTGTCAACATAATATGGCTCTTAAGTGATTTGTAAGATTGTAGATGTAGGGTTCACAACCATAAATGCTTGCGAAGGCTTAGGTGGATTAATAGGTCTAAAGAATAGATGCTTCTAGACTTATGCTTAAGATTGCTTGAATTATCAGCCACCTACATGTTCACAACTTAGGTAGCATTTTGTTATTGTGGCTATGAAGGAATTTCACCTTGCACAAGTGGAGTAAGGGATAAAGGATTAGAAGCATGTTGTTAAGAATACTGGTAAGGATGAGGAGCATATGAGGAAAATTTGATTTGTAGAGTGGTAGGTTTATGGTACTCTAGAGCATATGGTGAGAGCATGAGCATGGGTTAAAGACACTTGGAGAGTTAGGTTGCTGGACATGATACCCATAAGAATTTGGTTGTCTATAGGGATATTTCTGTCTTGGTGGTGGCATCTCCCATGGTTGTAGGTTTTGCCACTACTATTAATAGTACTCTTAAGAGTAAGGTAGAACCCCACTATGATAGTAGTACTATTGATGATAGCATTACTTATAGTTGTCTTGAGTGTAGGGTAACCATTTGGGCATTTGTCTTTTGAAAAATTTTAAATTTAGAACATGATGACTAGTAGAGCAATCCTATGCCAAACCATACAAATTACAAGCATTCATGCATGATCCAATTGAATTCTATGGACTAGATCTAGTTAGATGCCTTAGATAGTCAAGTGTTAAGTTGGTAATTATTATCTTCCCAATCACACTTGTGTAGGCTCAAGTTGCATGGTTGAATATGATTGAGACATATTGTTAGGTTTTATTAATGAATTGTTAAAAATGTTAAAATATTAATCTAATTAACCTAAGTGTAGAAAATAAATCTAATTTATCCTAAGCATAAAATGTCCATTTCTAACTTTTCATACACATCCTAAATATGTATTAACATCAATGGGTTATCAAGTATTCATTATTGGGTGTACCAAGTATACACTATTAGAATTACTAAATGTTAATACATTTACTCTTGAAGTTAGTCATACTTGCACAAATTACTTTAAGTGCAATGAAGTAAAATAATTAATTACGTACATGAAAAGTAAAAGAGCAATTAAAGTAAGCTATAAAGTTAAAGATTAAAATACTAAGCCAAGTGTGGTAATGAATAGAATGTATCTTGATTTTGATTTTTGCCATGCGAGTATATCTAGGTACATGAAGCACTCAAATAAAACTCCATACAATCCACTCAATCCATGTTGTGGGCACTTGATCGAAAAATTATAACTTTCACAAAATAAAACTACAAAAGTCTAGCTAAGGAAATGATTGAATGATGGCATAAATGTAATGGGTATGCATATTTATTAAAGTAATTTTAGGCAGTAAAATACTTGCTTGGTTATCTTGAATTCAAAATGAATAAGCTAATAAGATTTGTATTTTTGGAAACCTTAAGAATTTATCTATAATTTGGAAAGAAGAAGTACTAAAAAATATATTTGAAACCAAAAATTATATTATGTTCTTTCCAATCGATCAAAAATTGTGGTAATTCTAGTAGTGCAATTTTGAGAGATAATAACTCAAAAGGTGTCAAGTTTCTACTACTAAAATTTTAACTGAACCTTTCTACAAATATTAACATTCAAATAAATCTAGAATGGCATCAAATCATTGTGAGATAAGGGAGAAATAATCTAATCATTGGTCATCATTCATTTTGGTAAAATATTAGCACTTTAAAAATATACCAAATATCAAAGTAAATATATTCCAAACCATAATATATATTGTGATGAAATTTTAACTAAATACATCTACATGAGCTAGCTTTCAAATAAATTTGAAATCACTAAAAATATTGAAAAGCAACTGAGATATAATCAAAATAGTGAATGTCCCTAAATTCTAACTATTCAGCTTCCAAGATTAAGTAAATAATGATGAATGATGTTGATGAATTTCTAAAAGATTGATGAACTAATGATGACATAGCAAAATTCTTACTAAAATTACATTGGTGGTTCCTTCATACAAATTTTTAAGAGATTCCTTGTATATATATATATATATGATAGGTGGAGTAGAGTTTATGAAAAATAACATAATATAGCCTTAATGATAAAATAACCCTAAAAAGTATATATATGGATTGGGACCAAAATAACATTACAACTACTTATCAATCCAAAAATTTTCTATGTTTTATTAAAATAAAATAATATGATATAAAAATAATAAATTATTATCTTCTACTTAAAAAACCACCAATCCCTTCTTAGAATTGAAGACAATCTTCATTCTTCATCTTTGCTTTCTTCTTTCTTTGTCATGCTTTAAATTTCTATAGATTCATTGAGGTACTTCATCCTATGAGACAATATTTTTTTATTAAGTTAGAAAGTTACTCTTTTGAACTAATGTGAATGGATTTGATGGTTCTTTCTTTCACTTCTTACTTGATGAAATAGTATTTGATGTTAGTGTGTTTTGACTTTTTGTGATGCACATAGTCTTGGGATAGTTGGATTGCTATTGTATTATCACAATACAAATTCTTAGGGAGATAAACTTCAAATCCTAGGTGTGAGAGAAGTTTGTTTAGCCAAAGTATTTGTTGGAGGCATTTGGCCATAGCAATAAATTCTACTTCACAAATTAATAAGCTAATGGATGGTTGTTTTCTTGATTTCTAATATGTTGGAGATTTTCCATGTATAATGAAAACTCTTGACGTGGACTTTCTATCGTCATTGTCTTCTACACAATTAACATATGAATATGCATGAGAAGATGCACAAGTGCTTTCATGTGATATTGTGTTGGCTCTTGCATGAATCTAGATAAGTACGATGTTGCATTTTCTAAATCTAGTTTGGTGTGGCAAAGAAGTTGAAGTGATTTAATCAAGGTTCTAATATGCTTGTATGTATGAGAGGAGTCTTATCTTTGCTAGTTAACTTTAAACTTTATGGCAATAAACTACTGATTGGCTTTTCATTCGTTAGATTAAATTTTTTAATGATGGAGTTTGCATCTTTGGTTTAATGAATCTTCATTTCCTTCTCATGTTGGTTGACTTCAATCCCTAGGAAGTATTTTAGTGCTCTTAGGTCCTTCATTTCAAATTCAATTTTAACATCATTATTGAAATCTTCTACTAGTCTTTTATTAGTGGAAACAAAGATAATGTCTTCTACATAGAGTGATATGATGATAAATTCATCTTCTTCCTTCTTGAAATATTATTGGTTCAAACATGCAATTTTGATAATTCTTCTTAATAAGATAGTCATTAATTTTGTGGAACCAGGTCTTAGGTGCTTGCTTTAGGCCATATAGAGCTTTGTTGAGTTTGCACAGTTTATTCTCTTTTCCTTTGATAACATAACATTCAAGTTAGTAGATGTGTATTTCTTCTTTAATATATCTATTTAAAAATGCTAGGTTTACATCCATTTATTGAACCTTTATATCTTTATGTGCTGCTATGAAGAGAATGAGCTTAATGGTTTCAACTCTGGCCATCAGTGGAAATATTTCTTTATTGTTATGACTTCTCCTTTCTTATTGTACTTTGTTTTATACAGTCACTTGCAATTAATAACCTTCTTATCTTTTGGTTTATCTACGAATTCCCATATGTTATTTCTTAGGATGGCATTATACTCTTTATCCATGGCTTCTTTCCAAACTTTTAATATCATTGCTTCATTGACATTAGTTGGTTTACTTGAGACTACTAACTATGCCATATTTGTAATATTATTAGATCTTGTAGTTCTTCTTTCAAAAATTTTATCTAGCATTTGAGTGCAATGATGGTCTCTTTGAACCCATGATTTTAATGATTGATATGTGTATAATTTCTTTTTCTATTTGAAAAAATCACTTGTACTGAACTTTGTCTTATTAAGTATAACATCTCTTGAAATATGCAATTTCTAACTTATTAGGTCATAGTACTTGTATTCATTGGTATGCAAATTATAACCAAGAAAGATGCATTTATTTCCTTTGTCCTCAAGTTTGTCAATGAATCATTTTAGGATCTTTACATAGCAACGATACCAAAATATTCTTATATGAAAGTTAGGAATTTTGTTGTATAAAACTTCATATGGAGTTCTTTCTTCATTACTTTTGATGATGATTCGATTAGAAATGTAACAAGAAAATGTGATGGCTGTACTCCAATATTGGTCAAGTATTGAGACATGCTTTAGTAAGTACCTTCGCATGTCTTGTACTGTTTGGATTTTTCTTTTAGCAACTTCATTTGATTATGAGTTATATTCACATGTGGTCTAATGAAAGATACAATTTTCTTTATAGAACTCGTTAAATTCTTTATTTATGAATTCACCTCCTTTATCTAATCTAATGGCCTTAATGTTTACATTTATGGAGTTTTCAAGTAGTTTGTGGAATGTTTCAAAGTATGTGACGTCTTCATACTTTTATGTTAGATTATAAGTCCAAGTTCATCTTGAGTAGTCACCTACTATGACCATGAAATAGTTTGTCCCTCTTGTTGAGTAGTCATTAACCAAATAAGATCAATGTGCACAAGATGAAATGATTTTTCTTTTTTATCATGTAAAAGTTGTGAGGAGAATTAGTTGGCTTTCCTTGTATGCAAGTCTCATATTTTTCTTGAGAAATATTTGAAATTTTTATTCTTGTATCTTTTTCTTATTTGATCATTTTGTTAATTTTTTGATAAGAGGTGTGACCAAGCCTTCCATGTCAAAGTCTAGACTTGCTAAAGTCTTCATTATCATTTTCCTTAACTTCATCCTTGTTTGAAATTTGATTAGTTTTTGTTGTAAGGACATGATTTTCTTGAGTAGTATGGTTGCTTATGATGTTTCCTTTTTTATTGAGATAGTCACATTTGAGGTAATATATTCTATTATTCAAGGCTTTGATTTTGATAATTTCTTCATCATTGGGTTTATTTATAATGCAGAAATTGCTATTGAAATTGACACTACGTCAATGCTAATGATAAAGCAAGGACTACATCAATGCTAATGTGTTAAAATTTTTTCATTAATGTAACCCACATAATTGAATGGAAACTCTTCCTTGAGTCAACAAAATTAGGACCAAGTTGTTTACAAAATTGGGGAAGTATGAGACTGATTAATTAGTTGACTACTTAACTTGAGTGTCACATTACAAGAACTAGATGAGTGATTATAATTTAACTTATTAAATTTGGACACATTATAAAAATTGCTTATGTAAATATATACAATACTTCCCAAGGTATATGCCTTAGATGGTGCTAGGAGGTGATGGCTTCTTTGGCTCATGTTGTGGTTTTTAATGTCTTGGCTAGGGTTGTGGTTGCCCTAGTACTATTGCTACTACTTTTGCCCACTAAAATGCATTTAATAAGACTTTATATTTTCCTTCTTACTCTTGGGATCATTGATTATTTAGGATACTTTACCTATAGTTTCTATTTTTAGCAAATTCTAAGGTTAAGAAAAAGTAGGAAACATCTCTTTGACATTAACAAACTAGATAACAAAGTGTTTATATTTGATATCAAATGTTATGGTCGTGTTCTTTAGCTCTTGATGGTTAGTCATTCTCTTAGCTAGGGTTCATTGTCATTGATTGCTGATCTTCAAATTTAGCTTTGAGAATCTCGAGCTTTACATGCACTATATCTTACTTTTGTTTTGTATATTTATGAATCTTAAACTTGTTTTTATATAGTAAGTATGATCTGGTCACTTGCTTCTCCAATTCTAACCATGTCCTCCTAATAGTAGGCATTTCTAGATTAGTATATTAGAGATTAACATGTTTCATGTATTCTATCATCTCATTGATTTATGACTCCTTCATTCAGATATCAACCTTGTTATAAGTATTCATGCCATCAAAGATGGATTTTTGTGCTTTCCTTATTGTTGGATTTGTTGGAGGATATCATTCATCTTGGCTTTGGTAAGTTAGGTCTTCTTTTTATTCACGTATTTCAACATGCCCACTTGGCCCCTCTAATAATTCTTGACCTTGTATTTTAGGATCTCATTTTTTTAGGAAGTAATTTCAATAGCCAACTTTTTCCTTATTGCATGTACCTCCTCCATCAAGAGATTTTAGTTTTTAACTATCAACCTCCTCATATCTTGGTTAATTATGGTCAATTTCTCCTAGTAGTGCTTAAGGTATTTTTAAAATTGTTTCTTCTACTTCTTAATCTTTAGCAACTTTTTATTTTCCTTGGACAAGTCTTTATTTTTCTTATGCATATGGATAAGATCATTATTTTTATTATTTAGCATGATGTCTGACAATGAAGCATTCTAGATGGTCCCATCCTTATCTTCTTTGACCTAACTTTGTTTCACTTGAAGTTTTTCAAAGGTCTCATCCTTGCACAATAGTAGCAACCAACTATTGATTTAGGTTGTTAACCTCATAAATTTATGCTTTGACAATGAAAATCTTATCCCTTGTCTCTAATAGTGTAGACTAAATTATTGAAATGTCTTCTTGTATGTTAAAGACATTGAATTAATTGCTCAAAATTGACCACTCTATCCAATAGTTCTTCATGTTGGGCTGTTGTCATATCCCTAAAACTAGTTTTTGTAGATATTTAAATGCCTTCATAATAATAAAATTAGGAAAAGGTGTTTTAGAAACCATTATTACTTTACCAAAAAAGTCTACCATCACCTTAGTTGTGGTTTCTTACCCTCTATATGGCATGATGATCACTATCATGCCTTTTTCTTCTTCTAATAATATTGAGAATGCTAAATCATTACCTAAGATTTCTAGTATTTTTTCTATAGATAGGGATACTACAACTATGGATAGTGGCTTGGCTTCTTTGCACTAAAAACAAATTGATCAACTCTTATTACAACCAATTGATGATCTTGGTGACATTGTTTGGGTGGCTTATTGTAGGATAGTAGTTTAAATATTCATTCCTAGGTGCTTGTAAGTATTCTTTTAATTGTTGTAATCATTCTTTGGCACCTATGGTATTTTTTCCTAGCAGTGGTGATGCCTTTTCCTCTTAAAGCTACAGAGATAGTTCCTTTTTAATCATTTATTATCATGATGCTATTGAGAATATTTAGATTATATTATTAACATAACATGCTATTCCTCCTCTTTTGTAGAGTTTCCTAGTTAGGGATGGGAAGGAAAGTGTCTTCTCACCTGTTTCATTTTCCTTAAAATAGTTCTCTATTTCTAGAAAGATTTTTTTAGGTGGGTTGAATAGAAACTTCCGAATTAAGTACCATACATGCCTTGGTAGAGAAAGATGTGACCTTACTAGGACATACCATTAGATTCAAGTGATATGACTCTATCTTGAAATAAATTCTTTCTAGGTTGCTCAATACCTTAAATTCCTTTTAGTCGACTCCATAAAATCTTTGGGTTCACTCCTTTTTACTTTTAGCATTAGACTACTTGAACACCATTGTGAACTTTGGTCTCACATTGGGCAATTCCAAGGCTTCCATAATTCCCTCCACCTAGTTAAAAATGATAATGTATTTAAATTTGATAGTGGCATCTACTTGGTATTTGTTATAAAAGAGATAAGTTTTGTTAAGGTACCATTCCTTACTAGTGAAAATGGTGGGTCAAAGTGGTACTACTTGTAAGTATTCTCAAATTTTTTATAGAGTAGACTCTAGGAAGGATCCAAAGTTAGACTCTCGGAAGACTAAATTTTGATTGTTCTTGGTGTGAGACCTAGGTTTAGATACTTCATATTACCTAGATTGCCCTATTTCAGTAGTAAGAATTTGACAACCAGATTCCAATTCTATTTTCACTTGGAGAGGTTTAGTTGCATGCATCACCTTTAGTTCCTATTGTAGTTGTTGCTTCTTTCCTTTTCCTCATCTACCTCCTAGATGCTTTTTCCTCCTCTGAGAGGATCCTTCCACTCATGGACCTCTTTTATGTAGCATCTACAATTGCATAATCGATCATTGATTAGGCTTTAAATGTTTAAATTTAAGCATTTTAAACTTTGATCATTCCTAAATTGACCTAATTTCACAAAAATTTAGCATAATATCTCTAAGTGATCATAATCTATTATTTTGAATATCCTTAAAGTATTTAATTGCTTATCATGTTTAACTACCTTTGTTACTTTAAACATGGGATGTCTAAATTATTTGAAATCTACAATGCTATACTCCTTCAATGTAGAGCTCTATCATGGTGCTTACAAATTCTAAAATGGTGGAGACTGAATTTATAGTTTGGAAGATATGATTCTATGAAGGCTATGGACTCTCAAAATGACAAACAGGTCCCTTCTTGTTTAAGCAAAAATGATAAAAATTTGGTTAAAAATTCCATGTATTTATAGTATTTTGCATTGTGTTAGTGGGTATGCATCAATGGAGAGTGTTGTGTCAATGCAACCTATGCCAAAAATTTTCTTTTGAATTTCTACATGATTTTCATGAATTTTGAAGTAAATAGGGGTTAAATGAGAGCTCTAGGAAGGGTCTAGAGATGAGGATAGTGTGGTGAGGCATTTTGATGTGAGAGATAATCATGAGGATGAGTTGAAAATAATGATGCATTCAACTTAATGATATGAGCATGCGAAGTTGGTGTATAAAGAAGATCTATTAAAACTTATACAAGTGGATCCTCTCCAAAGTAGACTCTACTTATTTGTGCTCTTGTGTAACCACCTCACAATGTGTCTATAGGCACATTGAAGATTAGATGTTGATTTGGTCTATATGCCACATCCATACAACTACTATAGTTGGAATCCTACACTCTACTAAATAAAACCATAAGGTAAATAATTGCATGTATTAGTAAGGTAAATAATAGAATAACAAGGAATTGTAGAGAATGAAATGTGAGATGTTGTATCATGTTCATAATGGGTCCTTATATTGAATGTGGTTAGAATGACCATCACACCTATTCATCTAGGTTTCAGACCAAGTCCATATCCTTGTTAATGATATTGCATTACATCATTCTAAAGTTATAGTCATAAGATCATTACAACCACATGAAAAAAATCATTACCTGATGAGTGGAGAGGTACCCCTACACTCAACCATATGAATACGAGCATTACACGTGCGATTCGGTCGAACTCTACAAACGGACTAGTTGTGGCATCTAGACAATTAGCCTTAGGCCGCAGGTCGTTGTCTTCCCAACTAGACTAGTATTAGCTTTTTCACATATGGTTTAGTCTAGAGTGAGGTGTATGATGTGTTTCTAACCTAATGCTACTCCTGAAGGCAATGGAAGATAATATTAACTAAGCTAAGAGGGAAAGGGTGAGAAGGAATATAGCTAACTTAAGTGCGATGAGCATCCGTTTCCTGAGTATCTGTACACATCTTGGACTTCATGCATGACTACCACTGGGATTACCAAGCGCAGATCCTAGGTATGCTACTGGGTTACTAAGTAGTCACACTTAAATGCTTTTAATCAAGTCATACTCATTCTGCGTTTAATAGGAGTTTAAGGGTGAGAGAGAGATTAACTAGGAAAGCAGTAAATAATAATTAATTAAATGAGTAAACTAAGTGAATGCTGCAATGATGAAGTAATCTCGATCTTTATCACTGGTCATATGCGTGTCCAAGTACGTCACACTCGAATAAAGGATGCCATACAATTACATTCACCACACTATAGGCATACATTGGGAGGAAAAGGGTTGAGAAAAAAACAAGAACTAAAATCAAAACTAACTTTAAACTTCTAATCTAATTATCCTAACTCCTAACTAGCTCCTCTTATTTATAGATGAGGAGATAGACTACAATATCGCGTACGTGATATCGTGGTGCACTAAATGGCGACTCATCATACCCCCATGACTAAGTGAAAACTCATCCTCGAGTTACAGTGATTACATAGTGGATAGGTATGGGATTATTGGATGGTGAAAATGGGTTTATGCCACAGTGTGGAATGAAAACAAAATAAAGATACAACACAAGAAATGTGCTATAGCTACAAAATTGGTGGAAGTTATGTAGTTCCTGGTGGCAGTGGCTCCTCCATAGGTGCTTTCCCCTTGTCTTGTGCTCTAGGTCTTGGGACTTGATGGCATTGAAGTATGGCCTGGAGTTGCTCCTCTTTGGTCTAGGGAACCTGTGCTGTCCATGCTAATGTTTCGATGTTTGATAGAGATGGCACATCCCATGGGTAGGGTAGTTGCGGAAACATTTGATTGGCCTTGACATACCAAGCCACAAACACCTGACATTCCTCTTCGTAGGATCTGGCTTTATCTTAGTATTCTTGGAAATCTGCAAGCTGTTGAGCCAGATCTGTTGTGACACCTTTTTGTCCTTGGTAGCTTGCTTTCACCACCTCAAGTTCAGAATTTGTGATCTCTAGTTTTTCCAACAACTTCTTGCATTCTGCAAATTCTACTTCATATTTGCTGTAGGTGGTTGCTACCTGTTGTTCAAGCTCTATCCTTGGGTACCCTACTATTAACATGGCAAGGTTGGCATACCGCAGGTTTGCCAACTCCATGTACTCTGTTAGATCCTGAATCTGTAGATCCCGATTCTTAACTTCCGCTTGGTGGGCAAAGGCGTATGTGTCCAATATCGCCTGCCAGTCAGTGTGTTGAGCACTGATAGCATTGATGTGGGCCTTGGCCATATGGATCTCCTTCTCAAGGATTTGTTTGTACATTCCCACCTGGTCTCGGAAGTGCTCCTTTAGATTTTCATGTTGTTTAGCCTCATTTTGCCACGTGCTTATTTCAATAGCTATCTTTTAATGATACCTCTTCCATTGAGAGGGTTCGATTCTCCCTGGCTAAACGACTTATGTCCTGGTTGACCTGGATGAATTGTTATTGCAAGTGATGAAAATGTTCTTCAAGAACATTCTTTTGCTTTTCCACAGAGGTGAACCGAAGGTTGTTGGCAACAAGCTATTTATTTTCTTCTTGTAAGGCATTGAGTTCTTTGAGATGCACATGAGTTTGTGCCTGTGCTATAGAGGCATCCCAAATAGCCTTCTCTTGTTCTTCAGCCACCTTTTTATTCTCTGTTAGTAGCTTGGTTAGTTGCTCATTTCTAAAACTGTCTAGCTAGTCTGCGGGAACAAATTGTAAAGGATCCCACTATGCTTCTTGTAGGGCCATGAGCTACTCTTGTAATTTTTGCACCTCTGCTTTAGCATGCTCGACCCTCACTTCTATTAAAACTAGCTTCCCCTTCATGGAAATGAGGTCTAATTGAATTGCTATAACATCTTGAGGGATGTCAAATAGGGATGTCATTACTTGTCTTGTTTGTAGCAATCGATCAAGCGCATCCTCATGTTTCGCAGGAGTCATTGAGGTTCCAGCCAAAGTTTGAGCATCTTGTGCTCCTGTGAGATCTACCAGTGACACAACAGGTACATTGAATAATTCTTTGATGTGGTCTGTGACCACTTCTGTAGTTCCTGTGGCATCCTGGTGTTGCATGACCACCACAGTGGCCCCTTCACCAATTTCTAATTACACTTGGAAAGATGCCGTGTTTCCTAAGATTTGTTGTGACCAAGTACTTTCCCCTCCTACTGTATGAATAGACACTTCACCTCTTGTGCGATCGAAAGAAATTGTGAGCTGTATGGCATCATCAATGACGCGGAAGAGATTTGCGTCATCACGACTTCCCCAACTGATCGTCTCAGCGATGGTCTTGAGATGGCTCATTGATGGTCTGTAATCTTGTGACAGTGACAGTTGATCTTGGTCCATGCTAGGCCCTGCTTCCTATTGTTGGCTGGGTCCTGTACTTGGAGGTTGGTTGGGTCTTGCAAGTTGAGTTGCAGTTCGTCTAGCCATCTATTCTTCTTCTTCTTTTGGTCCCAGCATTTCACTAGTAATTTTCCTTGTGGTTGGTGGCTTTAACAATTCCACATATGAAGCATTTTAGGCTTTTCAGAGGACATCGTTGGTGTACCCCCTGATACCAGCACATTGGAAAAGCTTTCTGATAAGACAAGGGAAGGGCAATGCCATCTTCCCTATCTTTCGTTCCTCAAACTGCCTCAGGATCTCTGTTAAGTATAGATGGGGTAGGTTAGCATTAACCTTTTCCATTAGCACTACACATCCTCTTGCTGCATACTTTGATATTCTTTTTATGCTCTTCATGGGGAAGAGATGATACATTCCAATTTTGAAATAGATCCTCTCTTCCATCGTCAACTCACCAAATGTCTTATCTTTGCCATATGCCCTTTCCAACGAATCCCATTGCACATCGGGGTCTGAATGGGTGGATAACTGAGCAACCTTGGGCCTTATGTTTAGAAGGTTTAATACTTCTGAAATGGCCTACATGGAGAAATCAATTGTCACACCATAAATATTGATGGTGGTGCCTTGTTCTCTATTGTGCTAGAATTGGTACGTCTCCCCTAGGTACTAGGAACCACTTTCGGAGAGGGTAGGCCATAAGGTAGACCCTTTGAGATGATCCCTAACTACCTTAGGAGTGAACTCTACAAAATATTTAAAGTTTAATTCCATAATTACCACAGTGAATGTGGACATTTCGTGGATGACCTGAACACAATCTTGGGGCAATGTGAGATGTTGTCCCTGTTCAGGCGCTGTAGTAGCTCCTCCTTCTGCCTGCCCAGACTGTACGGTAGGAGGGTCCTCTTGATGAATACTAAATTATTATTCCTCCTATTCTACATGTTTTCCAGTAGGGCCTTGTCCTTCACCTCTCCTAGGTCGTTTGCTTATGCCTCGAGTGGGACCTTCCTTTTGTCCACATTTCGGGGCCATCTGCAATCACACGGGGCCAAGCGTTAGTAAGGTTGTTTTTGAAGTTAATTTATACCTTATTGCTTACCTTAATTAATTTATTTATTTTATCTTCATGTGATATTGCTTGAAAGATTGTAATAATGAGTCCGTTTTACTTAGGTTCCAATTTTAATTTCCCAGTGTACCTGAAGGGATTAAATGATTTTTTGGCACAATTATTCTAAATGTTATAGCTAATTACCTTGGATAATGTCCTTTGGAAGATGATAAATTCCAAAAAAGTAAGGCGTTATTCAATAGATGTCCCTCCCCCACGACTAAGCTGAACACTCCGGGTTCAAGCAGGTTCAGATGGAATTAAAATCGGAGTACCAGCGAGCGAGATATAGGTAGGAAAGCAAGGGTGTCATACTCGCAAGTTGTAGAGAAAAATTTGAAAAACTCCCTATAATGACAGAAAACGTCAGTCGCTGGAAATACTGAGTGAAAGACCATGTATACAGTTCCAACCTCGGATCTGTACGAGGGCAGTGTTGGAGAAGACGAACCGGAGGTGCCCTAAACGGTCTTGTCGATCAGATAGGGACTTACTTAATCAGTAAAATTTTTGCAATAATTGGATTGCAAAATGATGATTTTTATGAGAAGATATAATATCGTTAATCCCAAAGGTAATTGAAAATGATGTAATCAATTTAAAGTGATTGCAAAATCTGTATAGATAGGACATAAGAGATCGAATTTAGAGAACATGCAATCCCAAGATCTGGGATTTAACTTATGAATAAAATATTTTGGATACAAAGATTACAAGCAGACTTTAGTTTAGACGAAGCATGTGCCAACAACAAGAAAGCTATTTAAAGATAAAACAAGCAAAGGTTGATCTACCTTGTTCTAGCCAATCTAGGTGCAAGGAAATCAGACCCAAAGTAGAGTATCTATTAACCAGCTATTTCTGATCAAAGATTTCTTGCCAATCACCTCCGATGTTCTTACGGTTGCTGGTCCTCTTTTTCTCTCTTGTCAATCTTTGCCAAAAGTTGTCAACAATTACCAACAAAAGAGAATCACTCATGGAGAAAATTTTCCTATCCAGAGAAATTTTTGCCAACCCTTTGATCTTTGTCGATGGAATATTTATAAGGTTAGGGTTAGGAGAAAAACGCGGTTTAGATGACACGTGTGTTGAACCTACAAGATGCCATGTGTTTGTGTTTGAAGCTCGCAGTGCCACGCTGCATTACGCTCTGAAGCGTAATGCGTCGTAAACCACTTTTGCTGGAGCTTTCGCAACAAATTGTTCTTTGGTTATGCTGCAATACTCTAGAGAGCGTATTATGGCATATGAACTCTTGATACCTGAATTGTGCTATCTCTGTCGTTGCTTATATTACACTGCGTCATGCTAGATTACACTGCAGAGCATAATTCAGCATAAAATAGCGAACCTGCAAAAAATTGAAGTTTTGTCACCGTGCTTCCTTTGTTTCTGTCCAGTCCTTCCAGGGTTTATTACGCCACACTGTGTATTGCAGCGTAATATGCCTCTTAAACGAAAAAGAAAACTTATTGAAATGTGCGGCATGCTGCAGATTGTTGCTTAAGCCTTGAGATTTTGCCGGGTCGTCGAAGTCTCAAATTTTTACCATCTCTAATGTTGCAATGGATTGCCTTCTGGTATTACACTGCATTATGTGACATTACGCTATGTTGTGTAATGTGGCGTTATATGCCGAAAGTTAAGATTTTCAGGACATAGAAAACTTGCAAAGTTGAAAGCTTGCCGTCGTGCACCCCTTGTCTTGTTCTGTTGTCTAGAGATTATTACATTGTGCTGCGTAGCATGGAAGAACATACCCTTAGCTGAAAAGGGAACTTGTTGAGCCGCGACTTGTTGCAAATCCTTGTCTGAGTCGCATGATTTTACTGAACCATTGAGGCCTTAAAATTTTCATGGTGTTTCACTCCCTCGCGTGAATGGTGAAAAATGATGCAAAGTGTTGCAGGGGCAGGGGGGGGGGCAGTTCACCTATTTATAGGTTTATGGGACGTGATATCACATCGGCTGCGATATCGTGTATGCGATATCACGGCCTACCGATGTTTAGGCCCGAGGAAAAATACCAAATTTTAAAGGTTTTTCCTAGAATCAAAAATGGAAATTAGGACATGTGACACATGTTAAAGGGTTCTAGGGTAATTAGATGGTTTGGAAGGCACGAATAATGATCTGTGGGTTTTATCAATAAGGACCTTGGGTGGTAGAGAAAAAGGCTGTGTGATGGTACATAGGAACATTGATATTTAGAGGGATAGTAATAAGAGAAAGAATATTATGAACAATATGCTGAGGGTAATAAATGGTGTGTGTGAGCTGTGTCATGAGTTAGAATTACAAAAGATTACACAAGTGGGTCCTCCCCAAAGTAGGTTTCAACCTATAATGCCCTTGTGTAACCACACTTAAAAGTGTTCATGGGCACTAGAAGGGTTAAATGTAATCCGCACTAGTTCCACAAAACACACACATGTAAATATCATCGGAATGAGATAAGAATTCTATGTTACACATGACACGAGCTACAATTACATGAACAGTGAGATGAGATGAAGTATAGAGTGGATCGTAGAGATTGGGACATGAGGTAATTGACCTAGGGCACAATGAATCCTGCGTGTAAAGCATGATTAATGTGTCATTAACCCGTTGTTCTAAGATCAGGACCAAGTCCATTCCTCTAATTAGTGACAGCGCATTCATTCATCCCATGATGAATGACTATGAGAGTACCAGAAAAACAAGGCATACGATCACTTGACATTTTGTTCAAGGGAGGAGTGATTTTTGTTTTGTGGCTAATGGGACATGATATCACATGGGCTGCAAGATCGCGTCCGCCGTGATATCGCATCCCACTCGATATCGCGGTGCACCGCAAAATCTATAAATAAGAGGCAGCTCTCCCTTGTTTCTCATCCTAGGCTTAGACCGTAGTGAAACTCTGGCATATTGATCACTCTAGAGATAGAATATTTTCCATGTGACCGTAGTAGGAGTCCTAAAGTGAACGGATCTTTATTCGAGCAGACATTGTACCTGAACACAAGTTTGTGTATGGAAATAAAGATGAACTTCCTGGATAAACCTTGCAATGCATGGAATAGGCTAATTAGGACTTTTATTTATTGTTATTTACTGGTTTTCATTTATATGCTTTATTAGGAATTAAATCTCTCTCAACCCTTCTCTCCTAGTTAAGTGCCTTAGTACGACCGCTTCGAGCACGTGCGTTACGCATGGTGATCCCAGCAACTATTAGCATTTGGTAGCCATGGTTGCATCGGTTCAGGGTGTGTACGGTAAGTGGGAATGGATGCTGACACTAGGTTAATTTAGACTTAGTTAGTTAGTTAAAGTTAGGAATTAGCTTCTTCAACCCTTTACCTCAATAGCATAGGAGATAAAATAGAAAATATATAAAAATCATATGCCTCATACTTACTTAACCATACAGTGTGACAACTACAAGTAAGTCTAGGAAGATAATGAATGATTAACCTTAAGTGTTCCATGAGGCGTGTAGGCACTTAGTCTACGGAGTTTGACCAGATCGCACATGTTACGCTCGTATTCATATGGTTGAGTGTAGGGGTACCTCGCCACTCATCATTGGCGCCATTGCCGGGGACTAAGTGTTTGTGCGCTATGTAGGACATAAGAGATCAGGTACATCATTGGGAGCTTAAATGAACCTTAGGGTTAATCAACAAAACATTTTATAAAGGTAAAATTAGCACACCGATAAGACATCATGTCTTCTTCTTCGTCTCACAAGAGCACATCACCTAGGGATCATACAAAGAATAGTCAACAATCAAAAATACATAACCTAAATCAGTCGGTTCCTCAACAATATAGGGTGACATATACTCATCTTGATGAGTATATACCCAATTTTACTTTTATCCTCCATCAAGATGAATAGATGCGCTGGAGAGACTTGCAAGGTAACATAGTGTTACCTCTGGATTGTGCAGTCCCCAACATGCTCCTCTGTGCCCTGGCACAGATAAGCATGACGGAATTATACGCTGAATATGTTGCAGTAGATTTTGACATAAGGGATTATCATCCCACAGCTTTACAACATATGAGGGACTCAAGGAAAGAGAGCCAACATACACTGTTGGAGGGCAAAGAGGTCCCGCACGTCCTAAGTGAAATAAGAGATGGTGAACCACTTATAACGGGTTCTCTATTGAAAGATGTTCCCCCTCCTAACGATGGTAAGGAGGTGGGGTATTAGAACCTACGATCCATGATATACAACCCTGGTTCTGATTCCCGTGAACGCCAACTATTCATAGAGGGAACAACAAAAAATGACAAGGACGGGCACTCAGATCGTCATCACGATTGGGGCTGAAGCCATAGAAGGGAAGGTATGAAACATTGTCATGGCGATGGTTCTCCTTCTTCTTCCCCTTCTTCACATCATTCACCCTCTCCTTCCACATCAAGGCGCAATCATATAGAGCATAACAGAGAGGATAAAGGTAAGTAAAATGAGAGACCTTGACGAGTGAGTTGAGAGAGAGGATGAGGGCAGTCTAGAGAATCTAGGCATGAACAAAGGGAAAGTAGGAAACGTTGGAGACATCATAGATGTCATGAAGGATACGATCATGACGAACCCCTACTTGCCACCTGAAGCATGCTAAATATAACAGAGGCAGTGAGAATCCCAGCAAGGCATTTAAAAGACAGTCGAATCAAGTGTTTAGACATGAACAACATCCCACACTTCGAAGGGGGATACAATGTGGATCCCCAAAATCATTTACAGGCATTCCACAATGCCTACGCCTTGCAAAACATAGAGAATGAGTGGCAAAACCTAAAGTTTTTTCCCAGGACACTCATCAAGGAAGCAGAGAGTTGGTATCAGTCCTTAGAGCTAGAAACCATCAGGAGGCGGAGTACGATGTTAGAACTCTTCAATGAGAAATATCAGATGTACTCCAGAGTGTCCAACTTGCGTAAGCAGATCTAAGGATGGAAGCAAGGTACTCATGAATCCTTGGATGCTGCCATGGGCTGCTACTACGCATTGTTACATCGTTGCTTGGGTCATGGTTATGCACAGCGGGATCAACTCTGCCACATTGTAGATGGGCTAAGGTATGAAACTGGGAGAACCCTTGGGACTTATTCCCAAGGTAGACTATCAGACGTTAGATCCCATGAGATTCATCGCTTGTTGGAACAAGTAGCCAAAGAAGAAGGGGAGCTATGAAAAAGGGAAAGTGCAGAAGAATATAACCGTGATCCCTCTCTTCGAAAGAAGGGAGTGAGATTTTGCAATGAAGAGGATGAGTCACCACTCAAAGAGTTGGTGAACAGAAAAACCTTTCCGTTTCAAAAGCTAACAACAGAAGTATCGGCTAAGGTAGATGAAGTATGGAGCTCCTTAGACAGTAAAATTGAAACTGTCCTAAAGATTGTAGAGGAGTCTAAGGAGGAACGAAGTAGTAACAAGAACAAGACAAAGCAGAAAGATTCAGGCCCTGCACGTGACAAGGGTAAGGGGAAAATAACTATCTCCGATGAAGTTGTGGATTCAGACATAGACGATGACGGTGGATGTGAGATCTACTACTATGACCATCATAAGGGATGTTGTCCAATCATCTGAGATCTACAAGAGTCTAGGGTGTATGCTCTCAATTCGAGACTCAATAGATGGTAGACACCTTGTAGGTTACCTTATCCCGAAGGAAACCCCAGGCGGTTCCACCAACCATTGACATACTATCCAAGTGGAACTCCACCACAACCCATTAGACAACATCAGCAGTGGCAATACCCACAGTCATGGGGGATGCCACCACCGAAACATCAATACCCTTACCGGTAGCCAGACCCTTATGGTTACTACGTGCATCAGCTGATTTCACCAAGTAACTCTATGGGTCATGAAAGTTTCCAACGTTACTACCAAGTTTGAGAGTACTTTAGAAGAACTCCTCCTTCGGGAGATGCTCCATACCCATACGATCCTTCTAATCCATCTGCACTTCTTCCACCGGTAGTTCCCATAACACCTCTTGCTCCAACAATGCAAGGGGAACTCCCCATTCAACCGTAGCAATGAAACACTACAAGAGCAGTAAACATTCAACCTGCTGTTGGTTCTAACAACCGTAAAAAGAGAAGACCTTTCTTCAAAACCAAAATCCTAGAAAAGCTCTCACAACAACAAGCGGTTGAGTCTGTGCACACTCCTCCAACACATAAGGCTTCGGAGCTCCCTTTAAACCAAATTTAGAGCTCAACGCAGATGGTTATGTTAACCCATACTGTAACTGATTGGATCAAGGTAGGCCACCTTCCTAGGAAACTATCTGACCCTGGGAGCCCCTTAATCAATTTCCAAGTCATTAGAAATGAATCACATAAGGCTCTTCTTGACTCAGGTTCTGGAGTCAACTTAATTTTATGAGAGATGTATCAAGCCTGGAACCTGCCCCAACTTAAGAAGAGCAACATATAACTAGAGCTAGCAGACCAGTCCATCACCATTCCCTTGGGATTGGTGGAGGACATCATTACCACTGTGTGTGGTTGGTCCTACCCAACTGATTTTCTGGTGATTGAAGTGAACAACAACAAAGGGAACTTCCCAATTATAATGGAAAGGGCATGGCTGAGTACAGTAGACGCATGCCTAGGAATTCATGATCTTTCCTTGGAAATCTCTAAGGTAAAAATTTATGAAAAGATCATGAAGAGGAAAGTTCTATGCATAACATACAATGATTCATTGGGTGATGATATGGAGGAATGCACAACATCTCCTCCATGTAATAGGTGTGCCCTTGACATTGTGAAACAAAGATGTTTGTATGTAGCAACCATAGAACCAGTAGTAGACATCTTGTGGTTGAAAGCTACTTGAAAGAGAAATCAAAAAGCATGCATAGAACGGACTGAGAAAACAACCCATGCCAACAACGAAGGCATAGATACATTGGAATATGAGCGTTGCTGACTTCCACCCCTTAATCTAAGAACATAAATGGGGAGAACTTGGGCACTTCTACGAAATTCAAATAGGTGCTCATTATTTCAGATCTCTCCCTTTCCATTTAGTCATGGGGGAGATGGCCACCTATGCTAAACACTTGGGGCCCTCAGTTCTTTTTAAGTTTTTGTTTTACACATTTTTGTTTTACACGTTTTTGTTTTACACATTTTTGTTTTACACATTTTTTTACAACTTTCTTTAACTTTTCTTATTTTTGTTTTACATCATTGTTATACTTTTTCATTTTGTGTGTGTGTGTGTGTTATCCACCTTGTAAGTTTGTCAGTCAATAAGTGTTCGAAATGATGGTATGAACTGTTTTTCTATTGATTGCTAATGTTTGGTTTTTACCTTTAAGTCATGATGTTGATACTAAGGTATGTTTCTTTTGATATAGTAGGCAATGAGTTTACTTCATCCATTCATCCACACTTTCTATGATCTCTCTCAGCTTGGAAATGTACAATCCCTTTCTAATAAGAACTTTAGCGAATCGGTGACTGGGCATTTTTCAAACTAAGGAAGGACTCAAGTATTGAAAAGGGTGTGACTTAAGGGAACTTGGTGCATTTGTGTTGGCCATTCTCTTGGGTGCTTGGATGTTTTATTCTTGATTTTTCTTACTGTTTTGATGTTACCTAATCATCGGGAAGCTGAGCAAATAAAAATAACAAAGTCTTTGCATGGTGTGGTTCTCACGCATAAACACATAAAACACAAAATAAGAAGAAGAAGAAGAAGAAGTGAGAATTCAAAGCACACCCCTTAGATGAAATAATCATTTGGGCTACAAGCACTAGTTATGGAACTCAAAATAAAAATGTTCCCTCTAACTAAGGCCCTTCTCACTTCCCATTCTCTCCTCCTTTGTTTCATTGGAATGGTGGTGACTCCTGGAGAAGGCGTTCTTGTTACTTCAAGTGGATGGTTTGGCCAAATGTATTAATGCGAAGTCATTGGAAGTGGTTTGTTTGAGGCTAGAGTTGGAATGAGATTTTTCGAGTCACATTAATCATAAATCACACAAGTGGCTATACACCACCTTGTTCTTGGGACTCCATTCCATTCTCTTCTCTCCATCCTTCTCTCCATTGTTCACCTCATTGCTAATTGTATCATTAGTGTATATATTTTGGTTGACGCATTGTTTTCTTTTTGGTAAATTCTTGCAGTTAAGAGTTTAACTCTTGTTCCAAATGACATTCCCAGAGCCTACGGACTCTTTGAATGTGGGTTTGGCAGGGCATTAAGGGCATGAGCCTACTTTTGGGAGGACCCATTGACATTCCTCTTTGGTGCACCAGTTAAATTCGTTTTCTTAACATTTTTGCAATCTATTTTATTTTGTTCATTTCCATCTTGACATCCATTTCATTGACATTTTAGTTTTCTGTTTTTATCCATCTTCCTTATTCCTTTTTCTTTCTCCATTCTATCACTACCAGAGGTTCGCGATTAGTCATGGGGGTACAGGGCCCAATGTTTTCGATTTTCTCCTAACCCTTACACCTTCGATAGTCACCATATTATATCTCCAGATCCTCAATTAGCCATACCACAACCTAGCCACACCAAAGTAAGGTATCAACTACATTGAAATTCATTTACCCTTGCTAATATAAGATTATGTTGTGTGTGTAGATGGCAATCATGCAACAATGGATTGGATTTGGAAGGAACACATGGATTGGAGCAGCGTTGAAGTAGCTATGCAAGGAGCAAGATCGATGATGTGCTTATGGATGGACAACAAAGGCAAAATCTTGGCATTGGTAGTAGCAAGACTTCTTCTCTCTTCTCTCTCAGCTGCCAACTAAGGCTTGATGTCAAATGTAATAAGTTGTTTACTCTTGTTGTCATGAACACCAGTTTTTTCTTGTAATGATGATCCGTTCACATGTCATTCCATTAGTTCCATTTGAGTCAATAATCCCATACCTTCCCAATATTTTGTAAGGAACTTGAGGGTGAGTTTTCATTCAGTCATGGGGTTATGATGGGATCCAATATCGTGGTGCGCTAAAAAATCTATAAATAAGAGGTGGCTCTCCCTTGTTTCTCATCCTAGGCTTAGACCATAGTGCAACTTTGGTAGATTGATCACTCCAGAGATAGAATATTTTCCATGTGCCCACAGTAGGAGTCCTAAAGTGAACAGATCTTTATTCGAGCAGACATTGTACCTGAACACAATTTTGTGTACGGTAATAAAGATGAACTTCCTGGATAAACCTTGCAATGCATGGAATAGGCTAATTAGAACTTTTATTTATTTTTATTTACTATTTTTCATTTACATGCTTTATTAGGAATTAAATCTCTCTCAACCCTTCTCTCCTAGTTAAGTGCCTCAGTATGACCGCTTCGAGCATGTGCGTTATGCGTGGTAATCCCAGCAATGATTAGCATTTGGTAGCCATGGTTGCATCGGTTCAAGGTGTGTACGATAAGTGGGAATAGATGCTGATGCTAGGTTAATTCAGACTTAGTTAGTTAGTTAAAGTTAGGAATTAACTTCTTCAACCCTTTACCTCAATAGCATAGGAGATAAAATAGAAAATATATAAAAATCATATACCTCAGACTTACTTAACCATACACCGTGACAACTACAAGTAAGTATAGGAAGACAAAAAATGATTAACCTTAAGTGTTCCATTAGGCGTGTAGGCACTTAGTCTGCGGAGTTTGACCGGATCGCACGTGTTACGCTTGTAATCGTATGGTTGAGTGTAGGGGTACCTCGCCACTCATCAGTGGCACTTTTTTTTTACTAAATCCAGGGAAGCTGCCAACCTTCAGGCATGGGTGCATGTCTTTCCAGTGGAACCCCCTAGAACAACATTGGATTTTTGAGTGCCCTTTTGATTACTCTTACTCCCATGTTTCATTAGATCTACAAGGATCTTAGTACAACCACGTTGCATGATAACTCCCACAGATGTCACCAAAGAGAATCATCAAGTCCCCTTGATGTCACACCCTAATCATTCCCTCTTGGTCCATACTTCTTCATTTTGGGTACAATGAACACAAAATTAATTTTAAGTGCTAAGAATGTCAAGAATATCATTGTACCCTTGAACAGAACCTCTTATTGGTAGAATGAATGAGTGGGAGTAATGGGCTCATTTTCCAAATAATTGATCACTTGAGACTTAATAACATAGAACACACCTCAACCAACGATCCAGATGAGTGATTTATTCATAGATAAGATTACTTAAAAAAGCGTAAAAAGATAAAAAGAAAACATGATAAAACAAGAAATTGAAAAATGAAAAATTGAAATACAAAAAGTTGTAAAATCAAAGAAAATGAAAAGTGTTTATTAATCCTGCTTGTTATTAGAATGGGGGATATCCTCCATAACTAAACGGTTGAGGATGGCAAGGATTAATAAATGAAGGATGAGGATCCTTGCATGTTGGAAATATTGGGACTTGGTCATACTTACCCTATCAGGGTTCACACACTTGATTATAGTAAGCATAGTGGGGCACTTTATAAGATGTAGTTTTTGGATAATGAGTTGACCCACTATGATATTTGGGACCGTTAGATGGTATGCAAGGATTGGGGTGTTGCTCTCCATGGCTGTATTCATTGGGCCATATGGTTGTTGGAGTGTTAATTGGTGGCCTTAATGGAGTTACATGAGGTGTTGGGTTCAAAGATAAGGGTGCACCATAGGTTTGGACTTATGCGGAGTTGGAGGATGCAGTGGCCTTGGAGTTGTGTTATCCCTTCCTAGGGTCATTTCTAAAGAAGGGATGCCTACGATGGTGCTGAGGTCTCTCATTGCTGTTGACAATATTAGCACAAGTGACGTTCGAGGGTTGTTGCTATGGTGCAGACACTTTAGAAATAGTTGGTGGTGATGTAGAAGGTGGGAAAGGATGAGAATGTTGAAAATTAGGAGAAGTGTAAGATNCAATGATCATATAAATGTAACAAGATTGGGCATTGGCCCATGGGGTGATCGTATAGGCATATGTTACATTCATACGTGTGATTGGTAGTTGATCTCTTATTTCCTTCATCCCTTCTTTTTGATTGTCTAGTGATACTTTGTCTTGCTTCTTGGGTTGTCAAAACTCTATCTCCAATGATATCGATATACTCTCCACACTTTTTATACGTCCATTCCAACATCTTATTGATCTTTGACTCGACTTCTTCTAATGATTGTTGTACCGACAAAGATGGTTCCTTCTCCTTGTGATAGGTTGATTTCTCCTTTTTGTGATTATGGACCTTTGTTAAGTTGAGACTTTGGTCCCATTGATGTTTTTTAACACTCTCCCATTGAGCCATTTCTCCTTCTTCTTTTGCTACCCACTTAATAAGCTCTTGGACTTGATGGGTTTGTAGTTCATATAATTGACCTTGGGCATACATCCCTAAGGTCTCTCTTGTTGCATCATGAAGCCCATCAATGATATGGTACATTAGCCTTTCCTCGGAGAACTCATGGCCTGGACAGTTGTTTAACAGTGCGTAATATCTTTCTAAGGCCATGTCCAAGGATTTATGTTTTTCTTGTTCCCACTCTTGGATTTGTTTCCTCAAGGCTGACACTCTTGCATAGGTTTGATATCTTTCATTAAAGAGCTCTACCATTGTTGGAATGTTGTATTGAATTTGGTTTTAACGATCTATACCATACTTTTGCTTGGCCAACAAGTGTTATAGGGAAGAGCTTGGGTTTTCGCCAACCATTATCAATGTTGTTTCATGTACACACATCATAGAAGGCTTGTAAATGTTGATGCGAATCTAAGTGAGAGCCTCCTGAAAAATTAGGGAAGTTGTTTAAATTGAGCCTGGGTAGACGACTCTCTTTATGATGCCTACGTGAGATTCGAATAGCATCTTGTATTTGCGTTAGGCTTGTAGTGGCCAGTGGGGGTTCATCATCATCAGGTAAGTTATGCTTTTGTGCATTGGGATGATGTTGTTTTCATTTATGTTTATAGGAAACCCCCACCTTGGGTTACGTACTCCAATCTTCATTATTATATAATTCGTTGGTTATCCAATGAACTTCCTTACTAGGTGTGGGATTATTGTAATCTTGTAGGAGAGCCATGGTTGTGAAATTGTGTGTGAATTTATGTGTGACTTTTTATAATTATTTCTTTTGAAAAGATATATCGTTAATTCCTGTACAGAGACCTTGTATGATATAACTAATCTAGATAACTAGAACCGTCCCCGGCAACAACGCTAATGATGAGTGGCGAGGTACCCCTACACTTAACCATACGAATACGAGTGTTACACGTGCGATCCGGTCAAACTCCATAGACGGACTAGTTGTGGCATCTAGACAGTTAGCCTTAGGTCGTAGTTCACTGTCTTCCCACTTAGACTAGTATTAGCTTTGTCACATATGGTTTAGTCTAGAGTGAGGTGTATGATGTGTTTCTAACCTAATGCTACTCCTGAAGGAAATGGAAGATAATATTAACTAAGCTAAGAGGGAAAGGGTGAGAAGGAATCTAGCTAGCCTAAGTATGATGAGCATCCGTTCCCTGACTATCCGTACAAATCTTGGACTTCATGCACAACTACCATTGGGATTGCCAAGTGCAGATCCTAGGTATGCTACTGGGTTACCAAGTAGTCACACTTAAATGCTCGTAATCAAGTCGTACTCATTCCGTGTTTAATAGGAGTTTAAGGGTAAGAGAGAAATTAACTAGGAAAGTAGTAAATAATAATTAATTTAATGATTAAAATAAGTGAATGCTACAATGATGAAGTAATCTTGATCTTTATTTCCAGTCATGTGCGTGTCCAAGTACGTCACACTTGAATAAAGGATGCCGTACAATTACATTCACCATAGTACGGGCATACACTGGGAGGAAAAGGGTTGAGAGAAAAACAAGAACTAAAATCAAAACTAACTTTAAACTTCTAATCTAATTCTCCTAACTCCTAACTGACTCCTCTTATTTATAGATGAGGAGACAGACTACGATATCACGTACACGATATTGCGGCGAGGCTGCGATATTGCGTACGTGATATCGCGGTGCACTAAATGGCGACTCATCATTACCCAAAAAGAGAAAGGAATGAGGTAGTTGTTGATTAATGAGTTACTTAAACATTAAAGTTTTGAAAAAACTTAGCCATTAGTTAGAGATGTGTCTTCAATCATGGATAACATGTCTTTTTAGCCCATAGCCAATGCTAATCCAATTAGAGAAGTACCTTTAGGGCTGGGTAACATGTCTTGCCAAACATATGATGAGACTAGTTTAAAAGACCTTTGCTATTCTTGGAAGTAGCTGATCTTTAGGCATGATTAACATGTCTTTTGAGTGGTACCCCAAGAATAATGTTCTTATTATGAGTTGATTAATTAATCATTATGATTTTCTTACTAGAGGACTACCTTCAACCATGGGTAACATGTGTTTCTAGTGACATGGTAAGACAACACTTATTCAAGAACACGCTTTCATCAAAATTAAAACATAAGTCATGAAATTAACACATGGAGTAGTGAGATCCTTTGAAGAAGTGCAAAGAATCAACAAGTCTCCTTTGATGTCACATCCTTAATTCTTTCTTTATTAGTTTATGTTTCCTTAAGACATAAAGATCATAAGTTGGTGTGTATATAAATGATAATTCTTATTAATGTAGCATGGAAAATCAAAATATAAGCTTTGAAATATAAAATGACTTAAAGAAAAAGAGAAAATCTATTAAAGAAAATAGAAAATTATAAGAAATATAAAATATATGAAGAATTAAGAAAATGAAAAGAAATTGTAAAACAAAAAGGTGAAAAACAAGTCCCCACAAGATTTTAGATGAAATGACTATCTTTCCCATGACTAAGTTGCAAGGTGGAGATACGAAAAATAGAGTAGGATTGGCATGGGATGAGATGTTGTTAGTGTTTTTGGCTATGGTGAAATTCTTAAATGGTTTAACCTATTTCATGTTGGCTAAAATCAACTTTTTTTGGCAATCATGATGGTAAATTTTGATGGCATCTAAATGAAAATTTAAGTGGATAATATATGGTCCTTTTCATCATGTTTGAAATTTTGTTCATTAAGATACATGGTTGGGGTTGTAGTGAGGGACATTACCTCTTAATTGAAAATCCACTTATTGTATCTTATCATCATGATGTTATCTGGTAATTCCTTATAAACTTTGTTTATCATGAGGGATACTCTTCTATTATCATCTAGTACATTGAGGATTGTGAGTTGTTCTTAATGTGCTAGGTTAATGTTAAGATCAAGCTCACAAGATTTGTTGAGTTCATGTAACTTTACTTGGATGGAAAATTTTGGTAGCTTATCATACATCAACTCATAAGGGAAGTAATCTATAGGGAATTTCCAAGTGGAGTGATAGGTTCATAATGTATTATTGAATTTTTCTGCCCAAATCTCTACTATATCTACTAATGGTCCTAGTAATGATTTGTGTGATTTTTCTATTTGTTATCTTAGCTTGACAATTTACTTAGGAGGTGATAAGGTGTTATTAATTTATGTTTCATCCTCAAGCATCTCATCATCTTCTTAAAAGTAGTACTTGTGAAGGGAGTTCCATTAACAAAAATAAGTGTTCTAGGTATACATAATCTATTTACTACTGGTTGTTGAAAAATCCTAGCTACAGTTGTTGATGTGCAATTAGTTACACCTATAGGCTTTGCTCATTGATACATTATTCTGCTGCAGCATAATGTAAGATTTACAATTAAACATGGATGTGATGGAAAGTATGAAATTAATTTACAAGAGATTAAAGGATTCTAATGGCTAGATTTACTATTGTGGACCTTCTACCATGATAGTCATTCTACCATCTTATTGGAATTGCTCACAAGAGTTGACAAAGAAATGTGCATCCTTGAAAATGTTTAGTTAAAAGTATCTTACTATGATATACTTGTTGATCATTCTCCTTCCTAGTTAGTGGCCTTCACAGGGATCTTTGTAAACATCTTAAAAAGTTTTGAGTTGATCTTCATAAGGTACATACAATTATACCAAGTCATATTCATAGATTTTATAGAGATTACCCTTTATCTCCATGTGGTGCTAAACTTGGTGAAGGAAGTGTTAGTTTTTCTTTAGATATCATCTAGTAGGAACCTCCTAGGTAAGTAGATATGAGAGAAAGTTTGCATACCATGATGTGGTTGCATTTATTGTTATCATTGTTAGCTTTACAAAAAGCATGTCATTAGAAAACTGATTAGAGAGAGGCTCTTTATCAACCTTGTTATTCCATCATAATTGAGATAGATAATTATGTACAAAATTCTTAGTTTCTTTTATGTCAATCATTATAAAATATTACTAACCATCATATAACATGAGGATTAACAACTAGTTTTTTTAATAAGGAAGTGTATTGTACTATGATTAGTGTGCATGAAGATTAGATATCTAAGAACATTGTGCCTAAATTTCTTTAAGGTGTACATCATTATCATTAGTTCGTCTTTGTTGTGGTGTAGTTTAGCTATATATCTATAGTACTTCTACTTACATAATGAATATAGTATGCATGTTTTTGATCATCCAATTATATAAGTACTACTTTCAAGACAAAGTTAGATGTATGTATCATGATGTGAAATGACTTAGACTAATTAGGAGCTTATAGAATTGAAGTTTCTACAAGTTTCTATTTCAAAATTTTGAGTGCATGATCACATTCCTTAGTCAACTTAATTGGTATATCTTTGTTTATGAGATTCACTAGTGGTTTTGTGATTTTGGAGAAATTCTCAATGAATCTTCTATAGTAGCCTGCATGTCCAAGAAATGATTTAACATCTTTTACAATTTGCAACCTCTGTTTTATTTCTTAGATCATCCTTACCTTTTTTAGATCCACCTTTATGACCTTTTCTAAAATTTGATGCCCAAGAACAATACCTTCCTATATCATCAAATTGCTTTTTTACCAATTAAGCTTGAGATTTATTTCAATGCGTTACTTCAATCCTTGCTTTAGATGGTCCACTACTTGCTTAAAACTTGACCCATAAGTGGAGAATTCATTCAAAAAAACTTTAACACCACTGTTAATTTTCTGATGATAGATTATAAGGACAAGGCATTAAAATATTACAAGTACATTACAAAGGCCAAAGGACATCTTTTTATATGAAAGAGTTCCTTAAGGACTTATGAACATTATTCTAACCTAATCTTCTAGGGCTATTTGGATTTGATTATTGTCACTGTAGCCATTCATAAATCTATAATACCCATGACTTGTAATGATGTTCAATACTTGGTCCAAAAATGGTAATGCAAAGTGGTCCTTAAATGTTTCTATATTTAATAACTAAAAATCTAAGTAGATTCTCCATTGTTATACTTTCTTTGACTTAATAAAAAGTAGGCTTACCCACTCACTATCTATAATAGGGTAGATAAATTTAGTTTCAAGAAGCTTCTTAACCTCATTCTTAATTACCTATTTGAGTTTGGGATTCAGCCTTCATTGTGGCTTTCTTTTGGGCTTGATGGCAGGGTTTGTGTAGATATTATGTTGGCATATACATGGATCACTGCCTGTTAATTCATCATATGATCAAGAAAATATTGTTAGCTATTTGTTCATCATATTTAGTAGCTTTTTCTTTTATTCTTTCATGAGCTTGACATTCACAATGTCAAGTTTGTTGGTTTTTAGGAATACATGCTTAAGTAATGTAAGTAATATCTTCAAGTTAAGAGACTAAAGTCTGAAAATTTCTAGAGTCTTCAACTCTCTCCAATCCTTGTCTACTTATTGTTGATTCTTTCCATGGAAGAGTTCATGTTTGAGCTACCCTCTCTCATCCATCTAGTTAATATAGGCACTTTCAAGGGCCTTTGTTAGTTCCATGCATATTTAGAATTATAGCTCTCTTTTGAAGTCAACCACTAGATCCTATCTTACTTTGTGGGTGTTGCATCCATGCACCTTTGTACATTTACTAGTTTAGCACATGATATACATGCTATAATAGTTTTTCTTTTTATGGTCCATATTTTTTTTCATATAGGTGCATCCTATATTACTATACACAATGTATGAAACTCTCTTTTTATCTATCATTCCATGCTTATTATTCTCGGAAATTTTCAGTGATAAATATTTGATTTCTAGCTTGACATATGCTCAATGAAGCTCTTTCCATGATGATGAAAAGTCCTCCTTATAGTTGTTTACATGAATTACTAAGAAATTAGCAAGGTATGACTAACAACTAATGGTGGTTATAATATCTTTTACCGAACCCAAGGAAATAGTGGATTGGTCTATAGGCTTCAACCTAATGTTGTGTTTTTTAAATGATGGTAGGTTTCATGATTTATATATTTCCTTTGAAATCAGGTTAACTTTGAAACTTGAGTTTAGTAGAGCCTTGTATGGTGGATTTTTTGCAATCTATAAATAAATCATGGGACTCACTGAATTAATTCTTTTCCCAAGAAGATGTCCTATCTTTATCAGGTCTGTAATAGCATGAGTTATCATGACAATTTATATGTTTGAAGCACTTTGATTGAAAGGTAATTCAAATATCATCTAAGAGGTTCTTTGTGTGGAATCTATAGTCATAGATGCTTGCAAAGGTTTAGGTGGATTGGTTAGCTTTAAGAACAAGCATTTTAAATACTTATACTTATAACTACTTAAGTTTTGATCCACTTATAAATTCATCACTCTTGTGACATTTTAGTATTGTATATTTGAAGGAATTTCTTCTTGCATGGTGGAGTAGGTGGCAAAAGATTTAGGATGTGAGACTGAGAATGTTACAGAGGATGAGTAAAAGAAGATTTAACATATGAAACGATAGGTAGGAGGTACTCTAGAGGATAATAATGATGAGTAGAGGTTTGTGTGATAGAGACACTAGGATATATAAGTGGTTAGACATAATATCCATATGGATCAGGTTGTTTGTAGGGATATTGCTACCTTGGTGGTGGCATCCCCCACAATTGTGTGTTTTACCACTACTAATAGTACTCTTGAGAGTAAGGTGAGGGCCCAAGTTGGATAGTATTATTATTGTTGGTCGAGCTACCTATAGTTCCTTTAAGGATAAGGCAACCTATTAGGTGTCTACCTTTTGATGAAATTTAGGTTTAAGGCATAAGCCTCAAACTCTTGAATATGTGACATAGCTAAGCAACAACTCTATGCACATTCATATTAGCAAATGTCACAATCATCATCATCAATTTAGTTAATTTTCCTCTTTTTTGGTAATAGTATTTTCTTTGATCTATTTTTTTTCTATTTTTGTTCTTAGCTCTTTCTTGCTCTACTTTTTCCTTCATGATCTTAGTATGAGAACACCTTTTTTGATTCCCTTCCTTCATTTCTATAGACGGTTTTTGTAGGTTTTGGACACTATGGAGATATCTTGGAGGTGAAGGAGATGTCTTGGTCAAGATTTGAGCCTTCACAGGATACATTTGAGACATGAAGGATACATTTGGTATGTTAAGGAGCTTCTAGAATTGAGACATCTCCCACAAACCTAAGAAATCCTAGGTGAAATGTCTTAACTAGTGTGGAGATGTCTCTTACTACTAGGAGACATCTCACCTGAATGTTAGGTCTTGTAGTAAGACATCTTGGAAAAGATGAAGACGACTTGTACGACTAGGAATGCATCCAAGATGGTAGTTCCAAGTTAGGAAATAACTAATAAATATAAGAAAAATAGAAATATTTTGGAATCTTCAAGTTGAGCATTAGAAAGGTTTCTAGAATTATTGTCAATTTCCAATAAATATTATTGTTGTTTCATGTTTTGGTAATGAGGAAAGGCATGAGAGATGGTTGTGGATGCATGAGAGAACATGTGTAAGAGTGCATGAGTGTGTATGTAGCTATATGTTTGGTCTTGGTGCCTCTTATGTGCATTGTGTGTTGTATTTGAGTCCTATGTTTGTAGGAGAGAGCTTATTCAATTGTGTCATGCATTAAGAATAATCGTTGTGTGGTTGTAGAGCCTCATACTCTATAATATCATTGAGTGTTTATGACTGATTTGTGGTTGTGGTTTGTGAAACCCTTAATTTTTAATCCTTTTTACATTAATTGAAGATGGCTAGTTTTCTTATTATTTATAAAATTGAACTATGTCTCTTAATATCCAAATTTAGTGGAATTTGAAGATTAAAACAAATAGAGTGAACTTACTCCAAATCTTAAGTGTTGTTTGAAACTTTTTATTTATGAAGTCCCACATCTTATCAACATTTGCCAAAATTTTAGTAGCAAAGTTTGGGATAGGCAAAGTCTTTCTTTACATTATCTCTTCCACTAGTGCTCCTTCATTAGGTTCATAGAGACAAAGCTTGTTTTTTGAAAAAGAGGGATCCTTGTTATGTTGTTCTACATACTCTCTATTTTCCAGTTTTCCTTCTTTTTTTTTATTACTTGATCAATGAATTTTTGAATTTGATGGGATTTGATTTTAGATAATCTAATTTTTCCATAGACCTCAATGTTATTTCTTATCTTATTGTGTAGTCTATTTATGATATGACGTAATTGCTCATTTTGAGAAAAGTCATGGCCTAACATTAATGAAGAAGAAAATAATATCTTTTCAAGATTTCATGAAGGAAATCATGTTGACCTTGTCTTCACCCTTGAATTTTATTTCTCAAGTTGGATAGATGGGAGTACGTTATGTACTTATCATGAAATAGTGCCAATATTGTTTTTCATCTTTTGATTGATTCCAACTTTAAGGAATAGTATCAATTCTATACTTCTTTAATAAGTATACTTGGAAAGAGCTTTAGCTTTCACCATTTGTTTTCAATGTTATGCAAGGTAAAAGCATCATAGAAGGCTTGCAAGTGATGATGTGGAACTGTGTTGTAACATCCTTTAAATTTAAGGATGTTGTTCATGTCCAACCACTTGATTTGGCTATCCTTCTAATACTTGATAGGGATGTAAAGTACCTCTTAGATATTTATCATACTCCTTGTAGTAAGCAATTGTTTCTTATAATCATTAAAGTCCTCATGGTTCTTTTCATGATAATGTATTCTTTGACATTTCCTAGTAGGACTTCATTTGTTATGGTACCATTCTTTTTGCTTACATCTACCATATCTTTGACCATCTTTGCGATGGTCTGTTTTGTTATCTTTACCTTATTTGCAATTGTTTCCCCTCCTATGTTGGTCATGTTTACCCTTGTTAGAGCTTAATTATTAGTATGAAGAGGATGAGGATGAAGAACTAGAATATTTATGCTTATTGGATCTCCTCCTATGATTTGGCCTTCTTTTTGTTGTTTGCTAAAAGATCTTAGCCTTGAGTTCCCTCTTGTTTTGGGTCCTATTCTCCCCTTGCATTGGTTACTTGCCAAGGTTGAATGTAACCATGGGTGATTCATTTTATCTCCACTAAGAGATGGAGAATATTGAGATCTATTGAAGTGGTATTAGTACTCTCATTTTCTAACTATGAAGTTAATTAAATAGAAGCTTTCTTTTCTTTGAAAGTCTTAGTCTTTATGAAGTTAAGATTTTGTAGATTAATAATCTTTGGAGATTTCATCAATTGCATTGTAATTTGAAGATCCTACTTTAAGTCATAGTTTCATCAATTCTACCATGAACATTGATGACACTAAATGATCAAGAGGTAACATTATATTATTCTCCAAGTCTCTCTATAATAGCCATTCATCTTGATGAAGTATGAAAGTGAAATTTGGATGGCAGGGATTTGGATGTTCGTAGACTATCCTATTTTTGGCACATAATCCTTGTTCTTATTTGTCCTATCATGTACTCTTATTGAATTATTAATAGGTGGGGAATCTATCCTATGAGAAAAGACATCTTTTAGTTTATAAGTGATGAGTGGCGAGGTACCTCTACACTCAACCATACGAATACGAGCGTAACACTCGCGATTCGGTCGAACTCCATAGACTAAGTGCCTACACACCTCATGGAACACTTAAGGTTAATTATTCGTTGTCTTCCCAGACTTACTTGTAGTTGTCATGGTGTATGGTTAAGTAAGTCTGAGGTATATGATTTTTATATCTTTTTATCTTTTATCTCCTATGCTATTGAGGTGAAGGGTTGAAGAAGCTAATTACTAACTTTAACTAATGAACTAAGTATAAATTAACCTAGCGTCAACATCCGTTCCCACTTACTGTACACACCCTGAACTGATGCAACCGCGGCTACCAAATGCTAATCGTTGCTGGGATCACCACGCGTAACGCACATGCTCGAAGTGGTCGTACTAAGATACTTAACTAGGAGAGAAGGGTTGAGAGAGAATTAATACTAATAAAGAATTTAAATGGAAAACAATAGATAATAATAAATAAAATCCTAATTAGCCTATTCCATGCACTGCAAGGTGTATCCAAGAAGTTCGTCTTTATTTCCATACACAAACTTGTGTTTAGATATAATGTCTGCTTGAATAAAGATCCGTTTACTTTAGGACTCCTACTACGGGAACATGTAAAATATTCTATCTTTGGAGTGATCAATCTGCCAGAGTTTCCCTACTGTTTAGCCTAGGATGAGAAACAAGGGAGAGCCACCTCTTATTTATACACTTGGCAGCGCACTGCGATATTGCGTATGGGATATCATGAGGGATGCAATATTGCGACGGCTACGATATCACGTTATCGCGTCTCATCATACTCCCATGACTAAATAAAAACTCATCGTCGAGTTCCTTACAATAATATCGGGAAGGTATGGGATTATTGACTCAAATGGAACTAATGGGATGACATGTGAACGGATCATCATTACAAGACTCAACAAAACTGGTGTTCATGACAACAAGAGTGAACACCTTATTACATTGACATCAGGCCTTAGTTGGCAGCTGAGAAAGAGAGAGGGAAATAAGTGTTGTTGCTGCCAACACCCAGATTGCGCCTTTCCTTGTCCATCTGTACGTGTGCCATTGATCTTGCTCCTTGCATAGCTACTTCAACACCGGTTCATTCCAAATTTTCCCTCCATATCCCCTCCATTTTCATATGATTGTCATCTACATACACAACACAATCTTATATTAGCAAGGGTAAATGAATTTCAATGTAGTTGATACGTTGCTATGGTGAAAGGTCTATTGGCTGGGTTGTGTTATGGCTGATATGGATCTGGAGATATAATAATGAGAACTACCGAAGGTGTAGGAGTTAGGAGAAAATTGAAAAAAAATTGGGGCTAGGAGAAAATCAAAAAAATTAGGCCCCGTACCCCCATGACTAATTGCAAACCTTCGGTAGCGTTAGAATGGAGAAAGAAAAGGAATAAGAAAGATCGGTAAAAAGGGAAAACTATAGCATTGATAAAATGGATGTGAAGATGGAAATGAATAAAATAAAATTAATTGCAAAAATGTTAGGAAAAAGAAGTTAATTGATGCACCAAATAGGAATGTCAGTGGGTCCTCCCCAAAGCCGGCTCATGCCTTTAATGCCCTGACAAACCCATATTCAAAGAGTCCATAGGCTTTGGGAATGTCATTTGGAACAAGAGTTAAAGCCTTAACTGCAAGAATTTACCAAAAAGAAAACAATGCATCAACCAAAATATACACTAATGATACAAACGACAATGAGGTAAATACGGAGAGAAGGATGGAGAGAAGAGAATGGAATTGAATCCCAAGAACAAGGTGGTGTACAACCCCTTATGTGTTTCATGATTAATGTGATTTGGTAAATCTCATTCCAACTCCAGCCTCAAATCAACCACATCCAGTGACTTTGCATTAATGCATTTGGCCAATCCATCCACTTGAAGTAACAAGAATGCCTTCTCCAAGAGTCACCATCATTCCAACGAAACAAGGAGGAGAGAATGAGAAGTGAGAAGGGCCTTAGTTAGAGGGAACATTTTTGGTTCCATAACCAGTGATTGTAGCCCACGGGATTGTTTTGTCTAAGGGGTGTGCTTTGAATTCTTACTTTCTTTGTTTTTTTTTTTCGCTTTTGTGTTTTGTGTTTTTATGTGTGAGAACCACACCATGCAAAGACTTTGTTATTTTTATTTGCTCAGCTTCCTAATGATTGAGTGACGTCAAAATGATAAGAAAACTCAAGAAGAAAACATCCAAGCACCTAAGAGAATGTCCAACACAAATGCATCAAGTTCCCTTGAAGTCACACCCTTTTCCAATCCTTGAGTCCTTCCTTAGTTTGAGAAATGCCTAGTCACCGATTCATTAATGTTCTTATTTAGAAAGGGGGCTGTACATTGGCAAGCAGAGAGAGACCATAGAAACTGGTGGATGAATGGATGAAGTGAACTCATTGCCTACCATATCAAAAGAAACATACCTTAGTATCAACATCATGACTTAAAGGTAAAAACCAAACATTAGCAATTAATATGAAACTAGTTCACACCATTAGGAAGAACACTTATTAGGTGACAAACTTATAGGGTGGATAACACACATGCACACACACACACACATAAAATGAAAAAGTATAACGATGTTGTAAAACAAACATAAGAAAATTTAAAGAAAGTTGTAAAACAAAAATGTGTAAAAAAAAAATGTGTAAAACAAAAACGTGTAAAACAAAAATGTGTAAAACAAAAATGTGTAAAAAAAAAATGTGCAAGACAAAAATGTGTAAAACAAAAATGTGTAAAACAAAAACTTAAAAAGAACTAAGGGCCTCCAATGATCAGCATAGGTGGCCGTCTCCTCCATGACTGAATGGAAAGGGAGAGATCCAAAATAATGAGTGTCTATTTGAATTTCGTAAAAGTGCCCAACTTCTCTCAATTGATGTTTCTAGGTTAAGGGGTGGAAGTTGGCAATGGTCATATTCCTATGTGTCTATGCCTTTTTTGTTAACATGAGTTGTTTCCTTAGTTCGTTCCATGCATATTGGTTTGCTCTTTCTAGTAGCTGTCAACCACGGGGTGTCCACTACTTGTTGTGTGGTTGCTACATACAGGCATCTTTGTTTCACAATTTCAAGGGCACACCTACTGCATGGAGGAGATGTGGAGCATTCCTCCATGTCATCACCCGATGAATCATTGTATGTGATGCATGGAAATTTCCTCTTCTTGATCTTTCCATAAATGTTTACCTTAGAAATTTCCAAGGAAAGATCACGAATTCCTAGGCATGCATCTACTGTACTCAGCCATGCCCTTCCCATTATAATTGGGAAGTCCTCTTCGTTGTTGTTAACTTCAATCGCTAGGAAATTAGCTGGGTATGACCAACCACACATAGTGGTAATGATGTCCTCCACCAATCCCAAGGGAATGGTGATGGACTGGTCTACCAACTCAATTTGAATGTTGCTCTTCTTAAGTTGGGGTAGGTTCTAGGCTTGATATATTTCTTGTGAAATCAAGTTGACTCTGGAATTTGAGTCAAGAAGAGCCTTATGTGGTACGTTTCCAGTGACTTGTAGATAGATTAAGGGCCTCCCAAGGTCAATTAGTTTCTTGGGAAGGTGGCCTAACTTGATCCAGTTGATTACGGTATGTGTTAACATAATCGTCTACGTTGAGCTCTGATTTTGGTTTTAAGGGAGCTCCAAAGCCTTGTATGTTGGAGGAGTGGTCACAGACTCAACCGCTTGTGATTGTGAGAGCTTGTCTAGGCTTTTGGTTCTGAAGAAAGGTCTTCTCTTCTTACAGTTGTCAGAACCAGTAGTGGGTTGAATGTTTACGGCTCTCGTAATGTTGCATTGCTGCGGTTGACTAGGGAGTTTCCCTTGCATTGTTGGAGTAGGAGGTGTTATGGGAACTACCGGTGGAAGAGGTGTAGATGGATTAGGAGGATGGTATGAATGTGGAGGAGAAGGAGTCCTTCTAAAGTACTCTCAAACTTGGTAGTCATGTTGGGGAGTTGTGTGACCCATGGAGTCACTTGGAGAAATCGGCTGCTGCACATAATATCCATTTGGGTCTGGCTGCCAGTAAGGGTACTATTGTTTCAGCAGTGGCATCCCCCATGACTGTGGGTATTGCCATTGCTGATGATGTCTGATGGGTTGCAGTGGAGTTCCACTTGGATAGTATGTCAACAGTTGGTGGAACTGTCTTAGGTTACCTTGGGGATAAGGTAACCTTCGGCGTGTCTGCCGTTTGTTGAGTCTCAGGTTGAGTGCATACACCCTAGACTCTTGTAGATGTGAGATGATTGGACAACATCCCTTAGGATGGTCATATTGGTAGATCTCACATCCACCATCATTGTCTGTATCTGAATCCATAACTTCATTGGAGATAGTTATTTTTCCCTTACCCTTGTTATGTGTAGGGCCTAAATCTCTCCACTTTGTCTTACCTTTGTCACTACTTCGTTCCTCAGACTCCTCTACAATCTTTAGGAAAGTTTCAATTTTATTGTCTAAGGAGCTCCATACATCATCTACCTTTGCCACTATTTCCATTGTTAGTTTCTAAAGCGGCAAGGTCTTTCTGTTCACCAACTCTTTGAGTGGTGACTCATCCTCTTCATCACAAAATTTCACTCCCCTCTTCTGGAGGGAAGGATCATGGTTGTATTCTTTCGCACTTTCCCTTTTTCATAGCTCCCCTTCTTATTTTGCTACTTGTTCCAACAAGCGATGTACTTCATGGGATCTAAGTTTTGATAATCGCCCTTGGGCATAAGTCCCAAGGGTTCTCCTAGTCTCATACCTTAGCCCATCTATGATGTGGCAGAGTTGATTCTGCTGAGAGTAACCATGGCCCGGGCAATGATGTAGCAATGCGTAGTAATGGTCCATGGCAACATCCAAGAGTTCATGAGTACCTTGCTTCCATCCTTGGATCTGCTTATGCAAATTAGACACTCTGGAGTATGTTTGATACTTATCGTTGAAGAGTTCTAACATCGTACTCCACCTCCTAATGGTTTTTGGTTCTAAGGATCGGTACCAACTCTCTGCTTCTTTGATGAGTGGCCTGGGAAACAACTTAAGTTTCTGCCACTCGTTCTCTATGTTTTGCAAGGTGTAGGCATTGTGGAATTTTTGTAAATGATTTTGCGGATTCGTGTTGTTGATTTTGCGGATCTGGGTTATTGTTCATGTCTAAGTGCTTGATTCGACTATCTTTTAAATGCCTTGTTGGGATCCTAACTACCTCTGTTATATTTAGCATACTTTGGGTTGCCAATAGGGGCTCGTCATGATCATCTCTTTCATGACACCTGTGATGTCTACGTTGTTTCCTACTTTCCCTTCGTTTATGCCCTTGTCCTCTCTCTCGACTCTCCCGTCGAGGTTTCTCATTTTTTCTACCTCTATCCTCACCATTATGCTCATGATGGCTACACCCAGAGGTGGAAGGAGAGGATGAGTGATGAGATGAAGGGGAAGAAGAAGGAGAGCCATTGCCATGGTGATGTCTCCTACCTTCTCTTCTGTTATCCCTGCTCCAATCATGGTGACGATTAGAGTGCCCATCCTTGTTATATGTTGTTGTTCCCTTAGTGAATAGCTGGTGTTCATGGGCATCAGAACCAGGGTTGTGTATTGTTGAGCATAGGTTTTGATACCCAACCTCCTCACCATCGTTAGGAGGGGGAACATCTCTTGATAGAGAACTTGTTATTAGTGGTTCACCATCTCTAGTTTCACTTAGGACGTGCGGGACCTCTTTGCCCTTCAACTGTGTATGTTGGCTCTCCTTCCTTGAGTCCATCATACGTTGTAAAGCTGTGGGATGATAATCCCTCATGTCAAAACTTGCCACAACATATTTGATGTATAATTCCGTCATGCCAATTTGTGCCAAAGCACGAAGAAGCATGTTTGGGATTGCACTATTTGGAGGTAACACAATGTTACCCTGTAAATCTCTGCAACGCATATGTTCATCCTGATGGAGGATAAAAGTGTAATCAGGTACATACTCATCAGGATGAGTATATCCCACTTTGTATTGTTGAGGAACTGGCTAATTGAGGGTATGTGTTTTTGATTGTTGACTGTTTCTCGTATGATCCCTAGGTGGTGTGTTGCTCTTATGAGAAGAAGAGGAAGACATGATGTCTTATTCAGTGTGCTATTTAACCGTTATTTAATTTTTCTTATGATTAACCCTAAGGTTCGTTCAAGCTCCCAATGATGTGAATGATCTCTTATGTTCTACGTAGCGCACAAACACTTAGTCCCTAGCAACGGCACCAATGATGAGTGGAGAGGTACCCCTACACTCAACCATACGAATACAAGTGTAACACATGCGATCTAGTTGAACTCCATAGACTAAGTGCCTACATGCCTCATGGAACACTTAAGGTTAATTATTCATTGTCTTCCCAAACTTACTTGTAGTTGTCACGGTGTATGGTTAAGTCAGTTTGAGGTATATGATTTTTATATCTTTTTATCTTTTATCTCCTATGCTATTGAGGTGAAGGGTTGAAGAAGCTAATTACTAACTTTAACTAACTAACTAAGTCTAAATTAACCTAGCATCAGCATCTGTTCCCACTTACTGTACACACCCTAAATTGATGCAACCGTGACTACCAAATGCTAATCGTTGTTGGGATCACCACGCGTAACACACGTGCTCGAAGTGGTCGTACTGAGGCACTTAACTAGGAGAGAAGGGTTGAGAGAGAATTAATACTAATAAAGAATTTAAATGGAAAATAGTAGATAACAATAAATAAAATCCTAATTAGCCTATTCCATGCACTGCAAGGTGTATCCAGGAAGTTCGTCTATATTTCTGTACACAAACTTGTGTTTAGGTACAATGTCTGCTCGAATAAAGATCTGTTCACTTTAGGACTCCTACTGCAGGCACATGGAAAATATTCTATCTCTGGAGTGATCAATCTACCAGAGTTTCCCTACTGTTTATCCTAGGATTAGAAACAAGGGAGAGCTGCCTCTTATTTATAGACTTGGCGACGCACCGCGATATCGCGTCTCATCAATAAGTATGTCTTAGAATAAAATAGTATTATTTTCAAATGATAATTTATTGTGGACTTCAACAATGATTCTTAAATAATCCTAACTACCTAAAATACTAGCACTAACTCTTGGTAATGGTATCAATGATGAGCAATAAAGTAACCTTACATCCAACTATATGAATCATAGGCGTTCATGCATAATCTAATTGAATTCCATGGATTGGATCTAGTTGGATGCCTTAGATAGTTAAGTGTTAAGTCATAGATTGTTGTCTTCATAACCATACTTGTGTATTCTTAAGTTATATAATTATGTATAATTGAGGCATGTGATTGTGTTTTATTATTAAATTTTTTAAAATATTAAAATATTAATGTAATTAACCTAAGTATGGGAAATGAATCTAACCTAGCCTAAGCATAGAACATTCTTGTCCAACTTGTCATATACATCCTAAACATGTATTAACATCATCAGGTTGCTAAGTATTCATTGTTGGGTATACCAAGTGTCCACTACTAAGATTACCAAACATTAATATGTTTATGCTTAAAGTTGGTTTTGCCAATGCAAGTTAGTTTAATTATAATGAAATAAACCATTTAACTAAATACATTAAAAGTAAAAAAATAATTAAAGTAAATTGTGAAGTAGATGATTAAAATACTAAGCCAAGAATTGTAATGAGTAGAATAGATTTTGATTTTATTTCTATCATGTAAGTATGTCTAAGTATATTAAGCACTTGAATAAAATTCTATACAATTCATGTAATCCATGTTGTTGGTGCTTAGTGGGAAACTTCTAATGTTTAAGAAATGAAATTGTAAGAGTCTAGCTAAGGGAATGATCGAATAGTGCCATAAATGCTATGGGTACACATATTTATATGGGTATTTATTATGCATGTATTAACACTAATGCATTGATGAAGCAAGGACTATGTTGATGCTAATGCATTGATGTTACTAAATTGACATGACTAGCTAAACTGATATTTATTAGGGCATAAGGTCAAGACTCTTGAAGATGTGACATCATCCAACATAGTCCTTAGAATATTAATTCTAGCTGATATCATAATCATAATTATTTGAATTTGAATATGCAACCTTCTCAATTACAAACTACTTTCCCTATCTATTAGTAGTAATCATTTCCTATGTCTTTCTTCTATATTTTTTTCTTATCTCCAACTCCACCTTACTTTGATTTCTCCTTTATAATTTTCAATGTTGATTGAAAATTTTCATTGATTGAATTCCACAAATTTGTTGGCCTTGGATAAAATTTCAAAAATTAATTTTATTATTGACAAGATTTTCTACTTAATCACTTCTTCCAATGTTGGCACCTATTTTGATTTACAAAGATGAACTTTATTTTATGAAAAGGAAAGTCTTTATTATACTTCTCAGTGATTTCCTATTTCATTAGCTTTTCATCTTCCTTTACTAGTTGGGCATAAACCCCAAGAGTTGATTTGGTTTTTCTTTAGAGCTCATATATGATGTGACCTTGTTATTCCCTTTGAGAGAAGTCACGACTTGCACATTTGTGTAGCAAGGAATAGTATTTACATAGGATCATATCATGGGATTTATGAATCTATTGCTTCAATCCTTGGATTTGCTTCCTCAAGTTGGACACTTAGAGTATGTTTATATTTATCATTGAATAACTCCAACATCATACTCCATCACCAAATAGATTTAGATTTTAAGGATTAGTACTAGCTTTTAGATTCTTTAATGGGTTTCATAGAGAATAATTTTAGATTTTGTCATTTATTTTCAATTTTTTTCGATGCACAAATATCATGAGAGGTTTGTAAGTGATGACATAGATCAACATTATAGCTTTTCTCAAACTTAGGAATGTTGTTCTTGTCTAGCCATTTTATTTAGCTATTCTTTTGATGCTTGGATTGAATAGACATCACCTCCTTGATATTGATCATGCTTCTTGTAGTAAGAAGGGGTTCATCATAGCCATCTCATTCAACATGATTCTTGTCATGACCTTGTCCTCTTTGATGTTTCTTGTTATGTTATCATTCGTGTTTGTGCTCTGATTCTTGATCATGTCCACCATCTCTAATTTCACCTCTATGATGACCTCTTTGGTCATCTTCAGTAGGTCATCTATCATGATTCTTTTTTTCTTAGCCATGGTTATTCTCATCAGAGCTTGAGAATGATGAGGACAAGGATGATGAAGAACTAGGAGAGTCATGCTAGCTTGCTCTCCTCCCATGATTCCTTGGTTTTCTCTAGATGACCTATAAGAAGACCTAGGCCTAGAGATTTTTGTGGTGAATCTTGCTCTCCATTTTTCTTAGTTGTTCACCAAGGTTGAATATGATAATAGATTTTTCAAGTCATCTTTAGTGAAGAAAGAAGCATTTTTGTAATGTAATCTACAAGATCGATAATTTTTGTTCTTCTTTATTGACTATGATGTTAATGAGATAGTGGTCATCTTTTCCTTTGCAACTTCACGACATGTCTTCATAAAATGATCTTTATATAAGTAGAATTTAGTGAGTTGATAGAGCTTGGACATCTCATTAGCCACCTTATAATTACTATCAGCTACTTTGAGTTTAACTCTCATTAATGCTTTCATGAGCTTCAATGGAACTAAGTGATTGGGTGATGACAAAATATTGCCTTTTAGGTTCCTCCATTGCAACTAATCATCTTGGTGAAGGATGAAAGTGACTTTGAGGTAGTAAGGATCTAGATGTTTATAGAAAACTTTAACTTGATGGGCTACATCATTCCTATTCTTGAAGATTCTATCATGTCCCCTTCTAAAATCATTAGCAGGTGTGAAATTATCCCTATGAAAAGAAGATATTTTTAGTTATGTGTGTTTGAATAAAATAATATTATTTTTAAAATGATAATATTTAAATATAAATATTGATCATAAATAAGTCTAGCTATATGAACCACTAGTGCTAGTTTCAAATAATGATGCTAAGGAAGAATAGTGAGTAAATCTTACAATCAACCATACAAATCATAAGAATTTATGTGTGACTAATCATATTTCATGGACTGGGCTAGCATGGTGTTAGATAGCTAAGTGGTTGATTGTAGATTTTTGTCTTTGCTATTATAGTCATGTGGCTCTTATGTGTATGATTAAGTGTAATTAAGGCATATGATTCTAATGTTACTAAGGCCATAATGAAATATTAAAATATTAAAAATTTACTCTAATTAGCCTAGGTTCAAATAGCAATGATAAATGATTCTAACTATTTAGATCACTATCATAAGTTCCTAATAATGGTGCCAATGATGAGCAGTGAGTATACCTTACATCCAACCATACAAATCATAAGCATTTACATGTAACCAAATATATCCCATGGATTGGGCTAGTGTGGTACTCGAGAGCTAAGTGCTTGATCACAAGTTGTTGTCTTCATTAGTATACTCATATAGCGCTTATGCATATGGTTAAGTGTCATTGATGCATATGATTTTATTGTTATTATGACTACAATGAAATATTAAAATATTAAAATTTTAATCTAATTAGTTGAAGCATAAATATTAATGAGCTAAGCTATTTTAGATGATAAGAATTCATTTTTTTTTTTTTTGCATATCCTACACTTATGTAATTACTACTAGGTTACTAAGTAATTATTGTTGGGTGAACCAAGTAAAAATGTTGTTGATGAGTGGCGAGGTACCCCTACACTCAACCATACGAATACGAACGTAGCACGTGCAATCCAGTCGAACTCTATAGAGTAAATGCCTACATGCCTCATGGAACACTTAAGGTTAACCATTCATTGTCTTTCTAGACTTACTTGTAGTTATCATGGTGTATGGTTAAGTAAGTCCGAGGTGTATGATTTTTATATCTTTTTATGTTTTTCTCCTATGCTATCAAGGTGAAGGGTTGAGAAACTAATTACTAACTCTAACTAATAACTAAGTCTAAATTACCTAGCGTCAGCATCCGTTCCCACTTACCGTACACACCCTGAACCAATGCAACCGTGGCTACGAAATGCTAATCGTTATTGGGATCACCACACGTAATGCACGTGCTCGAAGTGGTCGTACTGAGGCACTTAACTGGGAGGAAAGGGTTGAGAGAATCTAATCTAGCCTAAGTGCAATGAGCATCCGATTCCTTGATTATTTGTACACATCTTGGTACATGACTACCATTGGGATTACCAAGCGCAGATCCTAGATACGCCACTAGGTTACCAAGTAGTCACACTGGGATGCTCGTAATCAAGTCGTACTCATTCCATGTTCTAGGAGTTTAAGGGTGAGAGAGAAAGCAATAAATAACATTAAATAAAATCCTATTCCATGCACTACAAGGTTTATCCAGGAAGTTCATCTTTATTGCCATACACAACTTGTGTTCAGGTACAATGTTGCTCGAATAAAGATCCGTTCACTTTAGGAATCCTACTATGGGCACATGGAAAATATTCTATCTCTGGAGTGATCAATCTGCCAAAGTTTCCCTACTTCTAGTCTAGGATTAGGAAACAAGGGATAACTGCCTCTTATTTATAGATATTGCGGTGCACTGTGATATCGCGTATGCGATATCACATGGGATGCGATATCGTGATGGCCACGATATCGCGTACCTCCATGACTGAATGAAAACTCGTCCTCGAGTTCCTTACAAAATATTGGGAAGGTATGGGATTATTGAGGGGAATGGAACTAATGGGATGACATGTGAATGGATCGTCATTAAAAGACTTGAAAAAACTGGTGTTCATGACAACAAGGATGAACACCTTATTACATTGACATCAGGCCTTAGTTGACAGCTTGAGAGAAAGAGAGAGAGAAAGAAGTGTTGCTGCTGCCAACGCCAAGATTGCATCTTCCGTTGTCCATCGGTAAGCACGTCATCAATCTTGCTCCTTGCATAGCTGCTTCCAGCATTGCTCCATTCCATGTGTTCCTTCCATATCCAATCCGTTGTTGCATGATTACCATCTACACACACAACGTAATCTTATATTAGCAAGGGTAAATGAATTGCAATGTAGTTAATACCTTGCTTCAGTGTAAGTTCATTGGCAAGGTTGTGGTATGGCTGATATGGATCGGGAGATATATTAATGATGACTACCAAAGGTGTAGGGGCTAGGAAGAAAATCAAAAAAATTCGGGGCCAGGAGAAAATCGAAAAAATTGGGCCCCATTCCCCCATGATTAATCACGAACCTCCGGTAGCGTTAGAATGGAGAAAGGAAAGGAGAAAGAAAGATAGATAAAAAGGGACAACTGAAAACATCAGTGAAATGGATGTTAAGATGGAAATGAACAAAATAAAATCAATTGCAAAAATGTTTAAGGGAAAGAATTTAATGGGTGCCCGAAAGAGGAATGTTAATGGGTCCTCCCCAAAGCAGGCTCATGCCCTTAATTCCCTGAAAAACCCACATTCAAAGAGTCCATAAACTCTGGGAATGTTATTTAGAACAAGAGTTAAAGTCTTAACCACAAGAATTTACCAAAAAGAAAACAATGCATCAACCAAAATATGTACACTAATGATACAATCGGTAATGAGGTGAATAATGGAGAAAAGGATGGAGAGAAGAAAATGGAATGGAATCCCAAGAACAAGGTGGTGTACAATCCCTTATGTGATTTATGATTATTGTGACTTGGCAAATCTCATTCCAACTTCGGCCTCAAACCACCCACATCTAGTGACTTTGCATCAATGCATTTGGCCAATCCATCCACTTGGGTAATAGGAACACCTTCTCCAGGAGTCACCACCATTCCGACGAAACAAAGGAGGAGAGAATGGGAAGCGAGAAGGGCCTTAGTTAGAGGAAAAATTTTTATTTCCATAACTAATGCTTGTAGCCCAAGAAATTATTTTTTCTAAGGGGTGTGCTTTGAATTCTCACTTTTTTTTTGTGTTTTATGTTTTTATGCGTGAGAACCACACCATGCAAAGACTTGTTATTTTTATTGGCTTAGCTTCCAATAATTAGGTAACATTGGAACGACAAGAAAACCCAAGAAGAAAACATCCAAGAACCCAAGAGAACGGCGAACACAAATGCGCAAGTTCCCTTGAAGTCACACCCTTTTCAATCCTTGAGCCCTTCCTTAGTTTGAGAAATGCCCAGTCACCGATTCGTTAAAGTTCTTATTATTTAAGGGGACTGTACATTTCCAAGCCGAGAGAAACCATAGAAACTAGTGAATGAATGGATGAAGTGGACTCATTTCCTGCCATATCAGAAGAAACATACCTTAGTATCAACATCATGACTTAAAGGTAAAAACCAAACATTAATAATCAATATGAAAATAATTCATACCATCATTCCGAACACTTATTGGATGACAAACTTACATGGTGGAACACATGCACACACATAAAAAAAATGGAAAAGTATAACGATGTTGTAAGATAAAAACAAGAAATGTTAAAGAAATTTGTAAGAAAAAAATGTGTAAGACAAAAAACATGTAAAACAAAAACGTGTAAAACAAAAACTTGTAAAACAAAAACGTGTAAAAAAAATGTGTAAAAAAAAACTTAAAAAAACTGAGGGCCCCATATGGTTAGCATAGGTGGCCATCTCCCCCATGACTGAATGAAAAGGGAGAGATTTGAAATAATGAGTGCTTATTAGAATTTCTTAAAAGTGCCCAACCCCTCCCCATTGATGTTCTTAGATTAAGCGGTGGAAGTTGGCGACACTCATATTCCAATGTGTCTATGCCTTCATTGTTGGCATGGTTTGTTTCCTTAGTTTGTTCCATGCATATTTGGTTGCTCCTTCTAGTAGCTGTCAACCACGGGGGTGTCTACTACTGGTTGTGTGGTTGCTACATATAGGCATCTTTTTTTCAAATTTTTAAGGGCACACTTGTTGCATGGAGGAGGTGTTGTGCAATCCTCCATGTCATCACCCGATGAATCACTATATGTGATACATGGTACTTTCCTCTTCTCAATCTTTTCATAAATTTTGATCTTAGAGATTTCCAAGGAAAGATTGCGGATCCTAAGGCATGCGTCGACTGTGCTTAGCCATGTCCTTCCCATTATAATTAGGAAGTCCCCTCCATTTTTGTTGACTTTAATCACTAGGAAATCAGCTGGGTAAGACCAACCACACACAGTGGTAACAATGTCCTCCACCAATCCCAAGGGAATGGTGATGGATTGGTCTGCCAGCTCTAGTTGAATGTTGCTCTTTTTAAGTTGGGGCAAGTTCCAGGCGTGATACATCTCTTGTGAAATTAAGTTGACTCTGGAACCTAAGTCAAGAAGAGCCCTATGTGGTTCATTTCCAGTGACTTGAAGATAAATTAAGGGACTCCCAGGATCAGTTAGTTTCCTGGGAAGGTGGCCTACCTTGATCTAGTTGGTTACGGTATGTGTTAACATAACCGTCTATGTGAGGCTCTGATGTTGAACTAAAGGGAGCTTCAAAGCCTTATTTGTTGGAGAAGTGGTTGTAGGCTCAACCGTTATGTTGAGCATACTTTGGGTTGCAAGTAGGGGTTCTTCATGATCATCTCTTTCATGATGTCTGTGATGTCTTCATTGTTCCCTACTTTCCCTTCGTTCATGCCCTTGTCCTCTCTCTCGACTCTCTTGTCAAGGTCTCTCATTTTTCTTACTTTTATCCTCTCCGTTGTGCTCGTCATGATTGCACCCTGAGGTGGAAGGAGAGGATGAGTGATGAGAAGAAGGAAAAGAAGAAGGAGAACCATTGTCATGACGATGTTTCCTACCTTCTCTTCAGCTGCTTCGGCCCTGATCGTGGTGACGATCTAAGTGCCTGTCCTTGTCTTTTGTTGTTGTTCCCTCTGTCAACAGCTGGTGTTCACGGGAATCAGAACCAGGGTTGTGTATTGTTGAGCGTAAGTTCTGATACCCAACCTCCTCACCATCATTAGGAGGGGGAACATCTCTTGATAGAGAACCTGTTATGAGTGGTTCACCATCTCTAGTTTCACTTAGGACATGCAGGACCTCTTTGCCCTTCAACTGTGTATGTTGGCTCTCCTGCCTTGAGTCCCTCATACATTGTAAATCTATGGGATAATAATCCCTTGTGTCAAAATCTTCCATAACGTATTTAGCATAGAGCTGAGTCATGTCAATCTGTGCTAAGGCACAGAGGAGCATGTTTGGGACTGATCGATCTGGAGGTAACACCATGTTACCAAACAAATCTCTCCAGCGTATCTGTTCGTCTTGATGAAGGATAAAAGTATAATCAGGTATATACTCATCAGGATGAGTATATGTCACTTTGTATTGTTGAGGAGTTGGCTGATTCAGGTTATGTGTTTTTAATTGCTGACTGTTCTTTGTATGATCCCTAGGTGATGTGCTCTTGTGAGGAGAAGAAGAAGAGATGATGTCTTATAGGTGTGCTAATTTTAACCATTATTTAATAAATTTTTTTGTTTGATTAACCCTAAGGTTCGTTTAAGCTCCCAATGATGTGAATGATCTCTTATGTCCTACTTAGCGCACAAACATTTAGTCCCTAGCAACGGTGCCAATGATGAGTGGCGAGGTACCCCTACACTCAACCATATGAATACGAGTGTAGCACACGTGATTTGGTCAAACTCCATAGACTAAATGCTTACACGCCTCATGGAACACTTAAGGTTAACCATTTGTTGTCTTCCCAGACTTACTTGTAGTTATCATGGTGTATGGTTAAGTAAGTCTGAGGTATATGATTTTTATATCTTTTTATGTTTTTCTCCTATGCTATCGAGGTGAAGGGTTGAGAAACTAATTACTAACTCTAACTAATAACTAAGTCTAAATTACCTAGCGTCAGCATCCGTTCCCACTTACCGTACACACCCTGAACTGATGCAACCGTGGCTACCAAATGCTAATCGTTACTGGGATCACCACGCGTAACGCACGTGCTCGAAGTGGTCATACTGAGGCACTTAACTAGGAGGAAAGAGTTGAGAGAATCTAATCTAGCCTAAGTGCAATGAGCAGCCGATTCCTTGATTATTTGTACACATCTTGGTGCATGACTACCACTGGGATTACCAAGCGTGGATCCTAGATACACCACTAGGTTACCAAGTAGTCACACTAGGATGCTCGTAATCAAGTCGTACTCATTCCATGTTCTAGGAGTTTAAGGGTGAGAGAGAAAGCAATAAATAACATTAAATAAAATCCTATTCCATGCACTACAAGGTTTATCCAGGAAGTTCATCTTTATTGCCATACACAACTTGTGTTTAGGTACAATGTTGCTCGAATAAAGATCTGTTCACTTTAGGAATCCTACTACGGGCACATGGAAAATATTCTATCTCTGGAGTGATCAATCTACCAGAGTTTTCCTACTTCTAGTCTAGGATGAGGAAACAAGGGAGAGCTGCCTCTTATTTATAGATATTGCGTATGCAATATCATAGGGGACAATGTGATATCGCATACGCGATATCGTGGCCCATGCGAATCGCGTCTCATCAATTGTTAAGATTAGCAAATAATACATGTTATGCTCAAAACTTGTCATGATTTTGCCCCCATAATTATCATTTGATGAAATAGAAATGGTTAACTAAGTGCATGTGAAGTACAAAATTATGGAAATTAAACTATAATTAGGAAAAGCATTAATTTAAGCTAAGTTTTTCAATGAAGATAAACTAATTATAACACCTTGCTAAACATGCTTAGGCTAATAAGGTATTACTTATATAATTATATAAGATGTGGAAAATCTTAAAATCCTATATAATAAAATCAAATGAATGCCAATAAAATATAAGAGACAAAGAAGTAGGCATTTTTAAAATATGCATATTATGATAAGGGAAAAATGCAACAAAATGAAAAAGTTATTAAGATAATGATAAGAGCCCCATGTATTCCAAGCCTAACTTATACAATAAAAAAAAAAAGATGAATCCCTATTTCCCAAGTCAAAATCTAACAATTATAGTAGGAAGAAAATATAACTAGGATCCTGAAAAAGTAATTTAATTGCAAATATAAAATTGATAATAGATAGAAAAATACATTTTCATCCAAAAAACATTAGGCTCTAATGTTGCAAAACTATCAAATAAAATTGCATGGTAGGATATACAACATGAATAAAATATGAATAAAATTTGGCCTGCAACAAAAATAGGCAAAGTAAAATGCCAATATAACATCCTAATTCCACAATCCAATTGAACATTACAATATAGAATTGCACTTTAAGTAGAAACCTAATGTCAAATAAGATCCTAAATCATGAAATTAATCATGAGTTGTCTCGTCTATATCCTCCTCATCTAAGCTAACATAATCACCTAAAAATCACATACAACCAAGGCAATCAATCCTAAAATGGTGTAGGATAAACAAACTAACAAAAATACTTATGGATATGGTTGGAGGTATTAGGTAGCTAGACAGCCATGTACATCGGTAGCTGCAAACTAAAGTTAGCTAAAATAGTGTAACAATATAAACACAAGAATAAATAATTATTATAATAGTAAATTAATAAAGTGTTAAACATGAATTACATCTCCACCATCATCCACTAAATCCCAATAAATGAATAAATCAACAAAATATACTTTGTATGATATGCTTCATGTTATAAGTACTAGCTCACGACCGTGATATGTTTCATGCTATGGTTATTGCAAATAAATGACACTTATCATGATATGCATCATGCTATAAGATTTTAGCTCATCACCATGATATGATAAATGCTATTGTCATTGCAAAATAGTACAAAAGGTTGGCCAAACCAATTGTGAATCCAAATAACAAACTTTCAAATCCAACAAATGAAATACTCTCTAGGTGGTGGGAAGATGAAAATGCAAAGTCCAAGGTAGATGAGTCTAAAAATCATATTCTATTAAATAGTTGATGAGTTTAAAACTCGTATTTTGTCAAGTGAATGATATTTTTATAGATTTTTCAAAAATTTTCACATAGTCAAATGGAAGGTTTTAGGGTAAGAAATCAAGAAATGTTGTCAAACTAACAAATATGAAGTGTCAAATTAAACTAGAATTGAAGTACGAAATCAGATGATTCCTACTAAAATATAAAAATATTTCCAAATACGAAATCTAAGTCACTTATGGTTGTTGTATGTTCATATAGCTACAAAAATATTATCAATTACTATTTCCTAGTTTTTAGGTGTTTTGAAAGCACTAAAAGTAGTTTTTTTGGGTTATTTTCACAATTTTTTGTTGTTGAGAGGCCAAGGATCATGAACAAAAGTTGATTTATTTTTTTTGCCACATCCAAAAAGTATGTCATCCTTTCATTGTGTCCTCATGAATAAGTCATGATGCACTAGAAAGGGATTTTTACGATCTTTTATGTGATGTTAAACAACTTTGCCTTTTGGACTATCAATGTTGAGTGCCATCTTAGAGGTTAAAATTGTAAGAAATGATATGAAAGCCTAGTTCTAGAGTTGGAAAATTGGTAGAATTTAGAATAAAGGTAAAATGTGATGAAAAAGTGATCAAAATGGGGTTAAACTTCTTCAAGACACTGACTAACATTTCATGCATGAAATATAATCTTAGAAATTATTAAATTGTAGAAAATAATATTAAAATAATAGATATTAAAATTTAGAAAAATTGACAGATAGTTTTGAATGAATAAAATCAATCAAATGAATATGCACTAGACATAAAACCAAATTTAAAGGAGAGAAATACCAAATTACTTTACCTAGAATTAATAGCACTATAAAGAAGGGTCTTGGCATGACTTCAATCTTTCAGTTGGCTCTAAATCCTAGGTAAGATTGTAGATAAATGATGGTATGTAAGCAAGGTGAGAAATGTGATATGAAAATATGGTTTATCCTGGATCTTGAGTTGATAACATAGATTTGGTTACATGTAGATCTAGCTTATTTCTAATCCAATAGAATTTTCCTCTTTGGCTCTATCTCCCAGATGTTGGTAAGATGATCTAAAGGTTGCTCTCAAAATGAGGTTGTTAGGTTTATATTCGTGTTATTGGTTGGCAACGTTGGGTAAGAAGAAATTATCATGGGAAAGACTAAATTAAAAAGAAATTATAAATCCAAAAATATTTTTAATTCCTCATCTCACATGGTTTGAAGCCCAGACCTATGATGCCACTCTTATGAGAAAGTCAATAGCCAAAACAAAGTCCAAGGTACCAAGTATATGTAACCCAAAGGTAATGGCACAATCTAAGGTAAGAAAACATAACTAATGAGGGATTAATATAAGATCCTCTAAAATCATAAGCTAAAAATAAAAAATATAAAAAATTATAATTTTATCAAAAATATAAATAATCCAAACAAAGCATATCAAACCAACATAGAGCCTCATGTGCCAATGACTTCTCTAGTGCTTGATCTGCTAACTCAAAATTCCAATAAAAGGAATTAGTGTGCATGTGCTAAATTAAAAGAAAAATTAAAAAATTATAAAAATATAAATATATTAGAGATATTAAAATGTAAAGACACTGAGAACATTGTAAAGCATAAAATAAAAATAAAATAAAACACAAGGAAGTTTAATATCTTAGGCTATATAATTATGTATAAATAAAAGGGAATTATAAGAAACATAGCTATGCATATAACTCTAATAAAAAGAGAATAGTCAACACAAGAAAAGGTGTAATGAAGCATAGACATAGATTGATAAACAAGACATCAAGGATTCAAATTGCAAACATAACAAGAGGTAAGGATTGTCTAAGGTAGGGGTGTTACATTTTCTCACCCTTAAGAATCTTCCCCTTAGAAGATCTTAAAGTGTAGATGTATAGATCTTGCTCCACATTCCATGTTACCTCCTACACTCTATCTTTTCTAGGTAGCTTTTATCATTGAGATAACCTTACTCCTCAATCTTCTCTCCATTCAATTAACAATATTTACTGGTTGATCTTCAAAACTGACATTTGGTTAAAGTTCTACATCATATCAATCTATCTTGTGACTAGGATCTATGACATACTTTTTGAACATGAAAACATGAAACACACTGTGAATTGATTACAATTACTATGGAAGGTTATGTTGATAGGGAACATCAGTAAGTTTTTCTCAAAATTAGAAAGCGATTAATATAATGAAGAGATAATTTTGCTCTTCTATCAAATCTTTTAATCTCTTTTAGTAGTGAAACTTTGAGAAAAACTTAATAACTAACATTGAATTTCAGTGGTTACCTTTTATTATTGGCATAATTTATATATCTATCTTGCATCACCTGTATTCTATTTTTGCTAACTTTAATCTATTTTGTAGCATCCTGAATAATCTATGTTCTAGTCCATTGTCTATTCTTTATAGAATTTTAGCATAGAAATGTAGGATAAGGTCGATTATACAACACTTAATATGATGTTGCTTATAAACTAACCTAGTAATTATTGTTGTATGCAAAATCTAAGGATTGAGAAATTAGAATAGGTGTTGAATAAGTTGCAGAATTTTAAGTCAAACCTGTCATACAAAACACACCAAAAATTATGTGGTTCCCCAACTTGGGTGGTCCACACTTGGATTGCTTGCATACCTCTTGACTTTGTTTCTTTTAAAGTGTGGTTTAGAGGACATCACAACCTTTACAAGATTTGAGCTTTGCTATGAAGAGTTTCATCACTACAAAATCTCTCAACCTTGCAAGGTCCCAACAAGTTTAGAATGTGGTTTTAAGGATCCCACAACCTTTACAAAATTAAGCTCCGCTCTAGAGTGTTTTGGTGCTACAAAGCCACTCAATCCCATAGGATCCTGACAAGCTTGATATGGATGCCTTCTTGCAAGAAGCACATCAACCCTAGAGGGTAAAAAGAAAAAGAAAAGATACAAGGAAATAATGTAACTACAATTACAAGTCCTTGTCATTGAAGCTCAATTCAACATACAATTAACATACAACAAAGCAAATGATGTGACAATGAAGGACAAGAGTACAAGAGCATAGATATGACAATGATTACTTTGATGTTGACAACACTTGCACAATTTTCAAGAATTTGATGTTTTCTTATAGATTTGAAGTTTCCAAAAATGCTTTGAAATTCATGCAACGACTACCCAATAGCTAGTGTAGACATCTCCTTCAAAGTTGGAATGTCTACCTAAGATCTACCTCAATTCTGGAGAGATTTCTCCTTCGAGAATGGAATGTCTCTTGGGAGACATCTCTTTGGATATGTCTACTTTGCAATGGGGATGTTTCCTATTTGTTGAAGATGGCTTTCTATGAGTTCTAGTTGATATGTCTACTGTTTCTTGGAGATGTCTCCTCAACTATTGAGCTCTAGTTCCTGGGGCTTTCTCTCATTGATTTCATTTCTTCCCAATCCTTACAACATCTTCATTTAGTTTTTAGTCTTTGTTTTCATCCATATTTGCTCATGCTCTCATCTTGGTTGTGAAGTCTCCATTTTGACAACCTATTGTAGATTTTATTTTCTTGAGTCCTTATTCATGATGTGGTGTTCTTGTTCATGACTTGTAATCATATCATCCACAACAAACATTCTTTGTTCTCCATTTTCTTTAAGGTTTTGGCATACCAAAAGGTCAACAATCTCATCCTTTTTGGTGATATCCAAAATCTAAGAAAATGGGTTAGTAGTTTTCAAAAATCATTAAGACATATAATTGCAATATTGCTCATGAAACTAGTCTAAATATATCCACCAGATTCCAGTAGTGCACTATAAGTCATTTTACATCATCACATCACTATCATCATAATCATAAATGATGTCATGAATAGCATAATCAGTTTCATCTATATATTTGATTCTCATAATCAATTTGATCTATACATCTAATTCTCAGTATGACCACATCTCAATATTAAATAATTAATCAAAAATGATACCAAATTCTTCCTCTTTTTGGACATCATTGAAAACGGGTAGAGCCTAGCAACAAGATAGGCTAAAAGAAGGCACAATTTTCATCCAAGGAGTATTGTATAAGAGTTTAGACATGAAATTTTATAAGAACAAGTACATACATACCTAACAAATAAGGAATTTATAGATCAGTATTTAGGTCAAGAGATAAAGCAATTTCTAAGATCTCCATAGTTTGAAGAAATTTAAGGTATATTATTCATTCATTTTTAAAATGTCATAAGAGGCTATAATAAAAATGTGAGACTTGATGATGTAGTTCATATTAGCAATATAAGGCCTAAGAAATCTAAGAAGATATATTCATAGTGTGAAGTACAATCATAGAGATATAAAATTAGTTAAGTAGAGCAAATTTTGTAACATGTTTCATAGGGTGAACAAACCAAATTCCATTTAAGAGCTCACCTCTTATTAATGACCCATAACTAAGCCAAGCCTTTTAATTTATGTCCAAGAGAATTTAAGACCAAAGGCTGATTAAAGTTTGAGCATGTATGGACATGTAAGTTGTCTAAATAAGCCATTAGAAATAGATAAATAATTATCACATGATTTTATAATCATTCCTTATTCTACTCTCTTTGAGATGTCAGCAAGGGCTTAGTAATTTCATGGCATATATATCCAGCTTTTAAGAAAGGCTTAAAAGAAGATCACTTTTCATGATAAAATTTTTGGAAACTAATGTTCATAGAGTAATTGATGATCACTCTAAGGTAGTAAAAATTTTAAACATTGAACCAAAGATATTTTTCTCTAGTAGTAGATGAGTATACCTTTCATGTGCCTTAAAAAAATTTCATATACTTTCATTTATGGATGCTTCATAATAATTCATGAGGTCCAAGCTCCTCCTATGTATGTGCTTATTTTCTTTTTGAAGTTAATTTCTTTATCACCTAGCTTTAAAAGGAAGTTGTGTAGTTTAATGACTTAAACAAAATCTTGGATAAAAATTAGAACAAATATCTATTTCCTCTTGATTAATCAACAAAAATTTCCTATAGAACATAGTCCAATATTATTAAATTAGTGACATCTTATGATAAACATGGATGCTATTCCATTCTTGATTTTCAAATTCTATTTTTTATAAGAATAAGCATTTTTAATGACATATATGTAGCTAAAAATCTTAAGCATGGGAAATAGCCATAGTATTTTGATCTTCTTCCCTATGGATAGAGATATATGTCTCACAAAGGAAATTTAGAAACTATTCAAGGACAAACCAAAATTTTAACTAGAAAGTAAGGAAATAGAAAATTACCATGACTTATCTTGCTTGCATTTGAGATGAAAATGACTAATGAAGTTTGAGATGAGGCCCTCTATCATGGAGTACCTTCTTGCCCTTTAATTTTATTTCATCAATTCTTTTGTATGGTGACCCTACTTATTCATGTTCTTCATGATAAGAGAATTTATGATCATCTTCTATGTCATTCATTATTTTGAGGATTTTTCCTAATTTCACCTCATTTTTATTTTAGGTTGCTACTACATGAAAAATACCCTTACTAGGAACCTTTTGGAAAGACCAAGGATCAATGCTATTTTGACCAACATGAGGATAACCAAAATCTAGTTTAATTTCACAATTTTTACAAACAAATGAAGTGTTCTCCTTAAGTATAGGGTTATCAAACTTTATTACATTTTAGTTGGAGCTTCTATCCTCTTGTGGATTTCTTCCAAATCTTCACTCCTAGGCTGATTTTCATGGACCTCTTTTTGTTAAAAATCTCTGCATTTTTCTTCATCTAAAGAGGTAAGTAGTTGAATCCTAGCCTTTGTGTCTGAGATTTCTCCTTTTAATTTGGAGATAATGTATAATTTTTAGAAAAATTTATACTCCTATTTTTCTTTACCTTATTAAGTAGATATTTTAGGATAAGAATTTCTTCTCTTAATTCACTATACCTTTTTTCATACTTACTTCTTGGTTTAGTAGAAATTTGTAGTGAATTTTCATTTATAAGTGCCATGTAAATAAGCTGAGAATCTTTTGTGGAGTTATCTAGTTCTTCTTCACTTTGCTCACCATTATCCCAGCTAGTGTAGAAGTTAGTTTTTTTCATATTCACATTAGTCCTCTCTTTTGGTTGCAACTTGCCATTGCTAGGGCATTCTGAGGCCACATGACCTCTTCTTCCACATATCCAACATTCTATTAAAAAAGCATCAAAATTAGAATTTGAAAATTTTTTACCTTTCTCCTTACCTCTTAGATTTAGATTGATTAGGGCCTAATTAATTGAGACTTATTCCTTTTCTTGCAGGAAGCTGATGGACTCTTCTTGAAAGAAGAGCTATTTCCTCTTCACTGCTCACATCTTGCTTAGTAGGTTCCTTTCCCTTGGATGTTGATTTTAAGTCTATGTGCTTTTCTTTTATTGCCCCTTCGCTTAAGAGGTTCATTTGATAAGCAATAAGAGCACTTTGAAGCTCTTCAAATTTTAGAACTAAAAAATCTCTAATCTCTTCCATTGCTGTAACCTTAGGTCTAAATTCTAGTTGGAGTGTTCGAATCATTTTTATTAGCACATTACTTTCAGACAAGTCCTTGCCACCTCTAATTAGTACAACTAGATCATTAGCCCTAGATAAATAGTCTTTTATCTATTCACCTTCTTTCATTTTAAGTTTGTCATATTCACTTTGTAAGAACAAAATTTTGATTAATTAACTATGGATGTGCCTTCATAGTTATCTTCTAAGGTTTTCCAAATTTCCTTAGCAATTCTACAACTAGCTATAATATTGAATTCATATTTTTTTAATGCACAATATAAGAAATTTTTTGCTTTGGAATTGTACTTAAACTTATCTCATTCTTCTAATGTCCACTTGTTTCATGGTTTCATGACCTTTGTTGCATCGTTGATTGGTGGTATGTAACCTTTGAGGATGGGCTCCCAAATCTCAAAATCCATTGACTTGAAGAAGCCTTACATCCTCACCTTCCAATAGGCAAAATCAAATCCATCGAACATTGGTGGATTTTTTTAGGATGTCCCCTCCATACTTCACTCTTGAAGGTTGATGTTGAGTGGAAGAGTATCAGGCTCTGATATCACTTGAGGATCAAGAACTTAAATTGGGGGTTAAATAAGTTTCCTAATTTTAACTTAAACTGGTCACGTAAAAAAAACCAAAAAGTGCATGGTTCCCTAACTTGGGTAGTTAACAATTAGAGGGTGGATTCCTTACACACCTTTGGACTTTGTTTCTTTCAAAATGTGATTTAGAGGACACCAAAACCTTTACAAGATTTGAGATCCACCATAGAGAAATTTGTCATTACAAAATCTCTTAACTTGGCATGGTCTCAACAAGCTCAAAATCTAGTTTCAAGAATCCCATAACCTTTACAAAATTAAGCTCCACTCCTAAGTATTTTGGTGCTGCAAAATCACTCAATTTTGTAGGATCTTGATATGCTCAATATGGATGCCTTCTCGCAAGAAGCACATCAACCCCTCAGGGAAATAAGAAAAAGAAAAGATACAAGGAAAGAATGTAACTACAATTATAAGTCCTTTTCATTGAAGTTTAATTCAACATATAATTAACATACAATTAAGCAAATGATGTGACAATGAAGGATAAGAGTACAAGAGCATAGATATGAAAATTATTGCTTTGATGTTGATAACACTTGCATAATTCCCAATAATTTGATGTCTTCTTATAACTTTTAAGTTTCTAAAAATGCCTTAGAATTCATGCAACATTTATCCAATGGCTAGTGTAGGTGTCTCCTTCAAAGTTGGGACATCTACCTAAGATCTACCTTAATTTTGAAGAGACATCTCCTTCAAGAATGGATCATCTCTTAGGAGATATCTCTAGGGAGATGTCTACTTTGCAATGGGGATGTCTCCTATTTCTTGAAGACATCTTTCTATGAATTAATTCTTCTTAGCTAAGACATCTATTTTTTCTTAGAGATGTCTCCTCAACTATTGAGCTCTAGTTTCTAATACATTCTCTTGTTGATTTGGCTTCTTTCCAATCCTTGGGAGCATCTTCATTTGGTTTGTAGTCTTTGTTTTCATCCGTATGTGGCCATGCTCTCATCTTGCCTATGAAGTCTCCATTTTAACAACTTGTTATAGATTTCATTTCCTTGAGTCCTTATTCATGATGTATAGTTCTTATTCATGACCTAGAAGCACATTATCCACAATAAAATTTCTTTGTTCTCCATTTTCCTTAAGGTTTTGGCATACCAAAAGGTCAAGAAACTCTCTCAATGAAAGAACTTTGTTCCAAATGGCTTTGTAATCAAAAGCAAAAGATCAAAGTAGATAACCTAAAATCTGATTTGTTCTCCCTATCTAACCTTTTATTTGAGGATAATACACTGAGCTAAGATTCAGCATAAAGTCCAAACAATTCTAAAAGGATTGCTAAAATCTAGAAGTAAATTTAGGGTCTATTTTTGATATAGTCTTGTTTGGAACTTTAAGAAATTTGGAAATCTATGATAGGAATAAATGTGCAATCTCTTCTATGTTAGTATTTTTTTTCATTCCTAAAACTAGAAATATTTGATCAAAAAGTCTATGATCACAAGGATGAAATATTTCTCACTTCTAATATGAGGTAACTATATAATAAAATCCATGCTAATGATTTCCAATTTTTACATTGGAATGGTATGTGGATGAAGAAAACCACTAGGATTTTAATGTTCTACTTTGATTTGTTTATAGACAAAACATTTGAACACATATTCATCCATATCCTTCTTTAGACTAGGCCTTCAATATTATCTCTAAATGTAATGATATATCTTATCATTACTTGAATGGATTCGATACTTGCTTAAGTGTGCCTCATCAAGTAGCTTGTATCTAACTATAGCTAAGACAAATACCCTATTCTTAAATGTCAACAAACATAAACTATTAATTGACAATGTTAAGTCTATTGGAAAACAATATATAATCTTCTCTTAACACCATGAATCTAAAGTCTATTAAGAAGCTATATCATTTTTAAAACTAAGGAATAAGAGTAAGATTATAAAGTTTTTTAGCTATCCTACTTAGTGCATATGCTAGATTGTTTCCTTTACTAGGATGATACTGCATTGTGAAATCAAAATTTACTAGTAATTCTATCCATCATATCTATTGTAATGACTGAAAAATTTGGTGTTGGAAGAATTAAAAATTCAAGAGTAAACCAGTTTAACTTCGGATCCATGGAATTCAAAAAGGTTCCAAAGCATCTCAAATGGTCTTGTTGATCACTTAAGGACTTGATGGATCTGTTATCAAGTATTAAAAAAATGAAAGAATATGAGCATAAAACTGCAAACACATAGTAAAATCCAACACTAACACTGAGATAAACACAAGCAAAATGATCTTGCTAAACAAAAAAAATTGCAAACTTTATAATAAATAGTATGAAAAATAGTTGAAATAGGTTTTAGATTATATAGATTGAGGTTGTTTTAGCCCATGAATATGAAATATCTTCACAACTTGGTGCAAGAGGTAGGATGTATTCTACACTAGTCTCCTAAACCAATCTACACTAGGTTGATTATTGGTATAGGTTCTATTGCTTTGGTGATTGGCACTGGCGATGAAGGCTATGAATGCTAAGATTTTGCTCTACTTTGAGAGTCTCAGGTTTGGCTAAAAGAAAAATGATCCAGAAGTCCTCAAAACAATGTAAACTTTGGTTTTAATAGGCCATGAATGTTTTGATTTCTTATTGGTTGATTATACCATGTTTGTTGCCAAATTTTTGACACATTGTACAACATTTCAAAAGCTTTTGGTAGCCAAAAGTTGCAGCATATGATGCACCAACACTTTTGAATTTTTAGGCTTAAAATAACAATGTGTGAAGAACTTTTCATAATCCAAAATTATAGTGTGTGTATCACCAATGTGTGAAGTCTTTCTTGCCATAGTTGGAAACATATTTGGGCAATTTTCAGAGTTCAAATTTGCTACACATGGGCTGCCATTGTGTGAGACTTTTTCTGCCAAATTTGATAACATTTTGAGCTATCTTCATGGACAAAATTTGCAGCTTGTAAACCACCAACGTTTTTGTCCTTGGTAACCAAATTTGGCAATGTGTCTAGTATTTTGAACTTCACATGCTAGCACAAGTGAAAATTACAACATTTGGGCTATAAGTTACACTTTTACACATCAAACACTATCAAAACATTGCTAGAATAGGATCATAGGGTAGGATTTGTGATGAAAAATAAGATAATCATTTTTTCCTTTAAATTCCAAAAAAATTACAATATTAATTTTGGCTACAAAGACTATCACATGAGTTTTCTTAAAGGTATTTCATTGGCCCCTCTTCTTTAATGTTTGGAAGATTAACTTGGGAGGCATCAACAAAGAATGCAAAACACTGCTACAGGTTCATCACTGATACACCCTCTCCACACTCGATTTAGTAGTTGTCAAATCATGCCAAGGAATGCTTGCGATGATGAAATAAGGTCACAATGGCATGTTATGAATCTGAGATGAGGTAAAGGCTACATTGGTTATCAAGGAATAATCACATAGGCTAACAAGGACTTCTAAATGTTTACATCATGGTTATGGTCTAGTAGTGACATGTGTACTAGCTAAAAAGATCTTCATGCTTTGTGCTTGAATTATTGGTTACTTGATAATGTGTTAGAGAAACTAGCACTCCATCTGTGGGATTCTTTGACCACTTAGCTTCTCCCTTTATTTTTTTGGAGCCATTCATTTCACCTTAGGTTTCATTGGCTTCTTAGCTACCTTGGCTATTTTCTTTTCCATTTTTTGGAGTAAAACCTTCATTGGATTTCATTGTCAAGGATGAATTTTGTTTTATTTTCTTATTGAATGAGATGTGTTACATTCAAATAATTTGATGGCAAAGCATGTCGAAGAAGATATCACATGGCCATGATGCATGAGTTGAAAACATTGGTTCTTGTTGTTATTAAGGTAAGGGAGGTTACAGTTTGGTTATGGGGGCATGGCTCTAGAGGGGTAATGAAATTGATGTAGGTTAAGCACTGTTAGTATAGTTAGACAAGCAAGCTAAATCTTGTGTATTGAGATCACATGGTGACTCACTATTGCAATGAAACACACCTTTGCGATGGCTTTAGGTTCATTCTGCAAGCACAACTGTAAGAGGAAAAGAAATAAGTTAAAAGGCACATGTGATTACAATAGATTTCAGAAGGCCACATGAGATAAGAAGTAGAATACAAGCCACCATTCATTGTAGCATGAGAAATATATACTTTGTTTCATAGATTTATATAAATTTTGTAGTGCTTTGAGATGCAAAAAGGAAATAAGAGCTTACTTAGGCTTTCTTGCTATAGGCTATAATGGTTATCAACATTGGTTCTCCATTTAAACCTATAAATAAATGCAAAAAAGGACATAAGCAAATGAATTAGTGTTATATATAATAAGGCTTAAGATAGAAATGGTTAACTAGATTGGCCAACTCATTTCCATTCACACCTACTAGTTTGAATGCTCCATTACCATAAGCTTTGGTGACAAAGAAAGGTTGTTTCCAATTAGTTGAGAACTTGTCCACATGTTTGCAAGTAGCATTAAGGACAAGATCTCCTTCCTTAACTTTTTACCTATTCAGGTCATAATGATTTTGTTTGTTTTGTCTCTTTTGGTATTTTTTGATGTTGGCTATCATTTGTATTCACTGCTCCTCCATTGAATTAAGGTTAATGATATGTAGCTTGTTATTCTGTTCATCATTGATGAAGTTAGATACAACTACCCTTAAGGATGGAATTTGCAACTCAAGAGGAAAAAGAGCTTTAGATCCATAAACAAGGCTATACGAGATGGAACTAGTTGTGGTTCTAAAGGTTTTTCTATAGGTGCAAAGTGCATGTAGTAGTTGTTTGTGCCACTTTCATTTACTATAGTTTAGCATCTTTTTAAGTAGGTTTATGATAACTTTGTTGCTAGCTTTAGCTTGTCCATTTCGTTGTGGGTAGTACAGTGATGAAAAGGAATATTTAATGCTTAATTGTTGATAATAGATTTGAATCTTGTAGCTACTAAATTATGGTCCATTATCTATAACCATCGTTAAAGATAAGGCAAAATGGAAAACTATGTTACCTAGTATAAATTTACAGACTTGTTGAAATGCCATTTTTCTCATAGGGATAGCTTCAAAATACTTTGTAAAATATTCTATTGTGGTGATGATGAAGCTATGTCTTACGGAAGACTTAGGTGTTATAGATCTAATAATGTCGATTCCCCATCGTTGAAATGGCCATGTAATCCAATTAGTGTGTAACTTAGTTAGTGGCACATGTATCAAGTTGTTGTACCATTGGCAAGTGTCATAAGCTTTAATCTTTTGTAGGCAGTCGCTTTCCATATAGGGCCAATAATATCCTAAGTATCTAATATTTGTGGCCATGGCTTTAGGTCCTAGTTGTTGCTCATATACACCATCGTGAACTTGCTCAAGGACCATTTGGGCTTCTACTCTACCCAAGCATACCAAAAATATGCCATGATAGGACCTTTGTCATAATGTGTTATTAACTAGAATGACATATTGTTTTGATTATTTAGGTATAGCGTCCTTGTAAGAAGTAGTTTAGTTCTATGGAGATTCATCATGCATTAGGTAAAACTTGATGTTGTCATACCATTCTTGTTAAGGAACATTATCAATGATGGTTATATAGATGCCTTAGATATTCTACATGATGAGAAGAGTAGAATTCATAGTTAATAAAGGAAACTTGCTAAACACATCAAGTATCACACTTAGGGCTAAGGTCACAATGGTATTAGCTAAGGTGTTTTTGGTTTAAGAAATGTGTTGGATGCCAACATTTGTAAATTTCAGCACGAGTTATTTAACTAGATCGCAATAAGATTGTAATTTTTTAGCTTTACATGCATAGACCTCAATTACTTGGTTAACCATAAGTTATGAATTACCTTTTATCATTAAACATTTGATTCTAAGGTCATGAGCTATCATCATCCCTTTGATTAATCCTTCGTATTCTTTCACATTATTGGTACATTTGAATTGGAAATAATAGGCAAAAATTTTGATTTCACCAAAGGGTAGTGTCCAGATAGTAGCAATACTAGATCCATGGGTAGTTGAAGCTTCATCAAAATTCATAATGGCCCTATATCCTTTGGGCACCTCATTAATGATGTTAACATGCTTATCAAAGAACTTAGGGTCTATGGTTGCATTATCTTCAACTAGGGAGGTTGTAAGTTGTATGACTATAGCTTTTGATGCTTCGTTTAAGCTTGAGAGATGTAATGTAGGTCAAATTCAGTAGTTACGGTCTTTCACCTAGCTATATATCTACTTTCATAAATGTTGGTCATTATGGTTCTCAACACGTTGTCCTTTCATGTTACATTGATCTAGCTCTTAAAAAGGTAGTGTCTCCACTTTTTTAAGGAGAAGATTAATGCTAAATAGTGCTTCTCGACCTCAGTGTATCAAGTTTCGTAAAAAATCAATGCATGGCTTAGGTAGTATATGCGAAACTCTACTTCATCATATCATTTTTGACAAAGAAGAGAGGCTATGGACCATCATTGAATACAAGGTAGATGTAAAAAGATTTATCTTTTTGAGGTGGGTACATGGTGGGTAGTTAGGTCAACTCTTGTTTAATGTCATCAAAGGATTCTTGGCACTAGGTAGTTCACTCATAGTGAACTCCCTTTTTAAGCATGTTTTGCATAGGTTGTATCTTATTTATGAGCCTTAAGATGAATCTACAAATAAAATACAATCTACTTTGCAAGCCTCATAATTCCTTAAGGTTAGTAGGTATTGCCAAGTTGGTTATGGCCTTAACCTTATCAAGATTGACATACATCGCTACCTCAGACACTATGAAACCAAGCATCTTATTAGTCTGAACACTGAAGATACACTTCTTAGGATTAAGTCTAAGCTCATAATTTATGCAATGTGGAAGCACTAAATCAAGGTCACGTGCATGATCATTGGCTATTTTGGATTGACAGCTATATCATCAACATAATCATTTAGTAATCCTATCATGTAAACACTAAAAATTTAAGTCATTTATCATTGTTAGATCATGCCCATGTTCTATAGATTGAATGACATCATTGTGTAATAAAATGTTCTCCAAAGGGTCATGAAGGTTACATGCAACTGATGCTCTAGGTTGATTCAAACTTGATTATATCCTAAGAACCCATCCATGAAGAATAACATGACATGTCTAGCCATGGTATCAATGAGTTGATTGATATTGGGCAAACAGAAATAATGTTTAATAACTACCTTGTTGAGGTCTCAAAAATCAGTATAAATGCAAATGCTTCTATTTTTCTTAAGAACTCCCACTATGTTAGATACCCAATCAACATAATCAACACCTTAGATGAAACCTACTCAGTAAAGCTTCTTGATCTCATCATGAATTGCTAGGGCCAAATCAAGTCTAATTTTATGAACTTTTTGCTTAATAGGCTTGATACTAGGTTAAAATATGATATTATGCTATACTAAATAGGGTTAAATTTTGGCATATCCTTGTATGAACAAGCAAAGGCTTTAAATTTATCTTGAAGGACCTTGGTAATGCCTTGGGATATCTGGGGTTCGAGTGAGGAATTTAGTTTTCGCATTTTCTCCTTACCATTGTGGGTTGTGATAGGGATTTCAATAAGAGAATCCTTAGTGATATCATTGGCCTCAAGGCCAAGGGTTTTGACTATGTACTTAGGCCTTTCAAGGGACTTCTCTATTTAAGATATGTGGTCCAACAGGCTCCTAGGTTCAAGATATAAGTAATTGAGGTTAATTGGTCTTCTAAAATTACCGTAGGATCTATTTAGGTTCAAGGATAGATTGAATTATGTCCATGTATCCATGTTCTAATCTTGCATGTAGCGATGGAAAAATTCAGTGCTAGAAGGTCAAAAATTTCCATATGAAACTATTTAATGCTAGATCCATGTGCCTTAGAAAAGGATCTAAAGCACCTCAAATGGTCTTGTAAATCGTTGAAGGACTTAGAAGTCTACTAGTAGTATTAAAAAAATGTGAAAAGATGATAATTTGAGTGCCAAAGTTTGAGAACAAAGAGGATTGAAAGAAGATGACAAACAAAGAAACTGCAAACTCCGTATTAAATGTTCTAAAAATTTATTTAAAATAATGGTTAAGAGAGTATAGATCATGAGCTTTAAGAGCTTAAGAATCCAAAATGTCTTTAAAAACTTGATGTAGATAGTAGGGTGTCTTTTGTAATCCAATTTACATAAATCTATCTTACACGATGTGCTCTTAAAGCTTTATCTACCATTGGTTCTCTCTACTTTGGATGATCTACACTAGGTAGGAAAATAGTTGTGGACTTTTGCTTTTACTTTGTTTGGAAGGTCTCAAGTTCAATTGCGAGCAAAAATGATTCAAAAGTCTTTTAAAAGATGCAAACTTTGATTTAAATAAGTTATGCATGTCCTGATTTCTTACTGGTTGATTTTTCCATGATTAGTATCAAATTTATGACATATTCTACATCTTTTTGGAAGCTTTTGGTGGCCAAAGTTTGCAATGTATGATACATAAACATATGTTAACTTTTTGGACATGAAATACCAACGTATTTGGCATGTTCACCACTAAAAAATTTTAGCATATAAACCAACAATATATTTGGATTTCTTGCCAAATTTGATAGCACATTTGGGCTATTTTTATGGCCCAAACTGTACATGTATGCCATTAATGTTTTTGGGTTTTGTTGCCAAATTTTGATAACGTATTTACATTTTAGGCTTTCATACATTAGTATAAATGAAATTTTCAGCATATAAACTACAAATTCCATCTTACACATTGAAAGTTTGTCTGAAACTTTGGAATAATTTGGCTATGGGGCAAGGTTTTTGATGGAAAAGTAGGTCATTATTTCTACATTTAAATTCCCATGAAATTATAATGCAAATTTTTGGCTTTGAGGGTTTTTATGCAAACTGTACAATTTCTTTAAGGTGTTTTATTAGTCTACCTTTAATAATGCTTGAAGAGTTAACTTGAGAGACATCAGAAAAGAATGCAAAGCACCACTACAAGTCCATTACCAATGCTTTCTCTTCACAATTGATTCTATAGCTATCAAACCATGTTAAGGAGTGCTCATAGTGATGAAATAAGTTCACAATGGAATGTTATGAGTTCAAGATGAGATAAAAGCTATATTGATTCATGAGAAATTGTCACTTTGGCTAATAATGAATTTTAAATGTTGATATCATGGTCATGGCATGGTGATGACATGTGAACTAGTTGAAAAGATCTTCATGCTTTGTTCTTGAACTATTGATTACTTGATGATGTGTTAGAGGCACCAACACTTTATTCTTGGGTTTCTTTGACCACTAGGCTTCTCCGTTTGTTTGTTTGGAGTTTTTGATTTGAATTTTAGGCTTTATTGGCCTATTGGCTTTCTTGGCAATTTACTTCCTCATTTTTTCTCTTTTTTGGGATGAAACCTTCATTGTGTTTCATTGCCAAGGTCAAACTTGGTTTTGTTCTCATTGAATGAGATGTGTTACATCCAATGAACTTGATGTCATAGCATGTCAAAGGAGATGTCACATGGTCATGATGCATGAGTTTCAAGAATATTTATTCATTATTAACATGATAAGAAGAATTGTAGTTTGGCTATGGGGTTATGGCTTAGTAGGGATAATGTTAGTGGTGTGAGACAAGTACTATTGGTATAATGGGACAAGCTAATAGAATCTTATGCATTGAGGTGACATTATAACCCACTATTGCAATAAGTTGCACCTTTGTGATGGCTTCAAGCTTCATCCTATGAGCATAACTCTAAGAGAACAAGGAAACAAGTGAAAGAATACATGTAATTACAAGAGATTGCATAAAGCCACATGAGACAACAAGAGGCCACTATTGGTTACAATCGGTATGACATGAAAAATCTATATTTTGTATCATAGGTTTATACAAATTTTGTAGTTCATCATTATGCTAAAAGAGAGATGAGAGGTTACACTAGCTTATTTTCTATATGCTACAAAGGCCATTAATGTTAATCATTCTTCCACACCTATAGAAAATAGGTTAGTGTTAAACATAATACGGTTTAAGATAGGAATGGTTGATTAGATTGGTCAATTCATTCCCATCCATATCTATTAGTTTAAATACTCCATTGCCATAAGCTTTGATGACCAAGAAAGGTCCATCGAATTGGATAAGAACTTTTTTGCATGTTTGCAAATAGCTTTAAGGATAAGGTCTTCTTCCTTGACTTTTCATCTGTTCAGATCATGAAGATGCTATTGTTTCTACCTCTTCTGGTATCATTTGATGTGAGAAACCATTTGTATTCACTGCTCTTCCACCATATCAAGGTTAATGATATATAGATCCTTATTTTGATCATCATTGATGAAGTTAGATAGAGCTACCCTTAGTGATGGAACTTGCAATTCAAGAGGCAAAAGAGTTTTAGATCCATAAACAAGGCTATATGGGGTGGCATTAGTCATGGTCCTAAAGGTTATTCTGTAGGTCCAAAGTGCATGCACTAGTCATTTATGCCACTTTTGTCTACTATTTTTAGCATCTTTTTAGGAGGTTTATGATGACCTTGTTGCTAGCTTTAGATTGTCCATTATCTTGTGGGTAGTATGATGATGCAAAGAAATTTTTGATCCTTAATTGTTGACAAAGGTTTAACATTTCCTAGCTATTGAACTGTGGTCCATTTTTTATGACTATAGTTAGGGGTATGCCAAAATGGGATGGTATGTTGCCTAATATGAATTTACATACTTGTTGGGACATTATTTTCCTCAGAGGAATAACTTCAACCCACTTTGTAAAATATTTAGTTTTGGTGATGATGAAGCTATGCTCTATAGAGGGCTTAGGCATTATAGGTCCAATAATGTTAATTCCCCATCATTGAAATGACCACATGATCTAAGTAGCATGTAACTCAATTGGTGCCACATGTATTAAGTTACTACGATGTTTACAAGTATTATAATTTTTAACCTCCTGTAGGTAGTAGATTTTCATATAGTGCCAATATTATCCTAATAATCTAATCTTTTCAGTCATGGATTTGGGTCCTATATGTCCTCCACATATGCCCTCATGAACTTGCTCAAGGACATTGTGAGCTTCGATTTTGCCCAAGCATACCAACAATATGCCATCATAAGACCTTCAACATATTATGTTATCAACCATAATGACATATTGCTTTGATCTTTTATGTACAAAATTCTTTTGAGAAGTAGTTAGGTTCTTTCGAGTTTCACCATGCATCAAGTAAAACTTGATATTGTCATATCACTCTTATTGAGGGAAATTATCAATAGCAGCTATAGAGACACCTTAAGTGATCTGCATGATGGAAAGAGCAAAGTTCTTTGTCAAGGAAGGTAACTTGCTAAACACATTCGGCATCACACTTAGGGCTAAGGTTATAATGGCAATAGCTAAGGTGTTTTCAGTTTAGCATATGTGTTGATGCTAATATTTATAAATTGTAGCATGATTTTCTTGGCTAAGTCATAGTAAGGTTGTAAATTTTTGTCTTTTCACATGTAAGCCTCAGTTAGTTGGTTAACCATGAGTTATAAATCACCTTTTATTCCTTGGTTATAAGCTACCATCTTTCCTCTAATTAGCCCTTCATATTTTATCACATTGTTGATACATGGAAGTTGAAAATGATAGGCAAAAAGTTGGATCATGCTAGAGGATTATATTATGATAGTAGCAACACTAGCCCCTTGGATAGTAGAAGCTTTGTCAAAGTGCATCATGGTCTTGTATCCTTCAGGTACCTTGTTAACAATGTTAATGTGTTCATTGGGGAACTTGGGATCGATGGGTGTGTTGTCCTCAACCAAGAAATTTATAAGTTGTATGACTATATCTTGAGCTTTTGTTGAGGACTGGGAGATGTAATGCATGTTAAATTAGTCTTTAATGGTTACCTTAGTAAGGCCTTAGAAATTGAGACAAATACAAATGCTCCCATTCTTCTTAGGAACTACATCTATGTTGGACACCCAGTTAGTGTAATCAACAGCTTGGATGGAACTCGCTTAGTATAGTTTCTGAATCTAATCATGAATTGTTAGGGCCAAATCTAGTATAACTTTATGGACTTTTTATTTGATAGGTTTGATGCTAGGGTTGAGTATGATGTTTTGTTGCACTAATCATGGGTTGAGTCTTGGCATATTCTCAAATCAGTAAGTGAAGGCTTCAATGTTATTTTGAAGGACCTTGACGATGTCTTGAGCTTGCTATAGTTTGAGTGAAAAAATTTTCTCCTTACCATTATGTGTTATGAGAGGAACCTTAGCTAGAGCATCCTTAGTAATGTCATCAACCTTAATGTCAAGGGTTTTAACTATGTGCTTAGGCCATTCGAGGGACTTTTCTTTGGAGGCTATATGATCAAATTGGCTCCTAGGCTCAAGATCTAGGTAATTGAGGTTATTGGATTGCTTGACATCACCATAGGATCCAACTAGCTTTAGAGGTAAGCTATATTACATCCATGTGTCCATGTTCTAGTCCTTCACATTAGCCAAAAGCACATTAAGTGGCATCTGTGTGATATGATTTGCTAAACAATGCTAAAAGGATGCAAAATGAGATAGTAATAGAATACTAGGTAAGACAATAATGTCCAATCCTAGTAAGATGAGCTGTCATGAGGCCAAGTAATGTCATAAAATGGTAGAAAATGATATAAAATGATATTTAGTTATGTCAAATGGAGGTGAAATGAGGTCAAATGATATGAAAATGATGAAACATGACACAAAATGGGGTTAAAATGGTACAAAATGATATCAAATGAAGTTGTAACAATGAAGAAATAATGTCAAATGATGTCAACATGTTGTGAAATTATGTTGAATGGATTCCAACATGATCAAATGAAGTCTAAACTGTAAAAAATGACATCAAATGATACCAAGATAAGAAAAAAAAATATCAAGGAGGGTCAAATAGTTCCAAAAATGATGTAAAATGTCATAAAATGATATCAAACATTATTAAAAAATGATATCAAATGAGATCAAATGATGTTGACTAGGTCAAACTTGGTCAAATGAGGTTGCAAAAGTATGGAAATAGTATAAATAATAACATTTATTTTTATTTTAGGTTTTTATAATTGAAATAAATAAAATCAAATGAAAACTTGAAGAAAAGAGGTTTAGAGGTTTGAAGCCTTTTATTGTAATGCCTAAGGTCTAGTTAAGAAGTTTGTTATCTTGGAGTTGTTTTGAGTAAAGTAAAGGACTTTTGGTACTTATACATTATCATGCATGATGGCTCAACATATTTGGTACAAATACCAATGTATTTCATTTTTTTGAAAAGGTTTGATGAAGTACCGATCACATCTTGGATGTTGAATTCTCATGTTAGTGCTAGGTAAGGAGAAGGAGATCTACACTTTTTAAGGTAACATTGCTCCATTTTGAGGCTTTTTTAGGCCCATCCATGAGCTTGCATGCGATTCCAACTTTTGAGATTTAATTGTCCACATATGGAATAAAATTTTTCTATTTTTGAGTAGGTTTTGACATCGCTTTGATCTCCCAAGGCTCCTAGTGCAGTGGCTAGGGTTCTAGAGGAAGATCTAGAGTTTTAGGGATTATATTGATTAAGTTTTACATTTTTGGGTATTCCCATGTTGATTTACACATTGAAAAATGTGTTTGGGATATATGTTTAATGTTCATACCAATTTTTATTGATTCTCGAGGCCATTTGAAAGGGTTTTTCACTTCTCTATTCCCCTAGTCTAGCGACTAGGGTTTTGACTTGAAATCTATAGTTTTTGAGGTTGTGTAGGCCAAGATTAAAGTTTATTTATATCCTCACGTTGGTATTCATGTTGGAAAGTGTAATTGACATGACCACTAATGTATTTTCCAAGTTCAAAGAGTTTTCAAGAAGTTTCGACAGGCTTTAAGTGCTTTTGGATATTCACCTGAATGCCTACGTTTTTGGGACAAGATTGGTAGCTTCTAGGATCATTCTTGATAATGTATGAGGCCACTTAGCAAGTATTTGATGTTCTCAAGATTTCTCACATTGGTATTCACATTTCTCACTATAACTAACTTGGAATTCCAATGTAAAAACACTCAACTTCCAACGTAGTAGCTCCCTTATGCTAAATTTTAGTGTATTGAAATGTGCTGAAATCTTGAACTTTGGTGGGGCCCTTTGGATAGTTATTGAGGATGAAGAACTTGGAAGAATGGGATGAATAAGTTCCCAAAATTGCAAGCAACACCTATTATACAAAACACAAGAATTATATGGTTTCCCAACCGGGGTAGTCCACACTAGGATGGTAGATTCCTTGCACACCTGTGAACTTTGTTTCTTCCAAAATGTGATTTAGAGGACATCACAACCTTTATAAATTCTGAGCTTCACTAAGGAGGGTTTCATCATTGCAAAAACTCTCAACCCTTCAAGGTCCCAACAAGCTCAAGAGTGGTTTAAAGGATCCCATAACCTATATAAAATAGAGCTCTACTTCAAAGTATCTTGATGCAACAAAACACCTTAATCCTGTAGGATCCTAACAAGCACTAAAAGGATGCCTTCTTAAAAGAATCACATTAGTCCCTCAGGGTATCAAGAAAAGAAAAAGAATCACAAGGAGAGAGTGTAACTCAATTTAAAAATTCCTTGTACAATGAAGCATAGTTCCACAATAAATTTAAATAATGATGTGATAATTCAAGTACACAAGTACAACAACATAAGATAGAAAATGACAGTTTTGATGTTAAAAATGCTTATACTATTTCCAAGAGTTTGAAGTCCACCTATAGCCCCGAATTTTTTGAAAACAACTTGGAGTTTATGCAACATCTATTTAATGGCTTGTATAGACATCTCCTTCATGATTGGGACATCTCTCTGAAATTAGCTTCAACTCTGGGAAGATGTATCCTTTTAGAATGGAACATCTTTGGGGAGATGTCTTCTTTTCAAAGGAGACATCTCCTATTTTTTAAATATGTCTTCTTGTGATTGACTTTTTCCCAACCAAGATGTCTTCCATTCTTTGGAGATGTCTTTTCAACTTTTGAGCTCTAGTTCCTAAGGCTTTCTCTTATTGATTTAGCTTTCTCTTAATCCTTAGAGCATCTTAATTTAGCTAGTAGTCTTCATACTTGTTCATGCTCTCATTTTGCCTATGTAGTCTTCATAATGACATCTCTACATAGGTCTCATGACATCTCAACATAGTTATCATTTTCAAACTCAACTCTTGTTTTGAAATCCTTGCTCACTTATGATCCTGCTAGACTATAAACACATTTCCATATTATTCATTTTTCTTAAGGTTTTGACATACCAAAAGGTCAACAATGTTCCCATTTTTTGTGATGTCCAAAACTTAAGAAAATGAGTTAGTATATCCCAAAGAAATATAGCACAAAGATATTTCAAAGTTAAATAGCACAAATATATATATAGATCTAGCAAAGTATAATCCATAAATAAAATATACAAATTTACCATGCTTGATATCTTGATTCTTACTAAATATCAACTAAATATTCTACTCTCTTCCCCTTTTTGGACAACATCTAAAAAGAGGCGGGGAAAATGATAAGGACTAAACATAATTCTCAATAACTTTCCATCGTAGCTACATAACATCATATGGCAATCCCATAGAAATACAAACATTTAGCTAAGGAAGAAAACTTTATGGATATTAGTTAAAGATTCCATAGGGTTGATTAAGAAAAACCAAATTCCATAAAGATTTGCAACATATCTGTGCACAGACCAAGTTAGGATTAGATAATAAATAAAGCATAAATAATCTAAGCATATCCAATCCATTCAATTGATATTTAAGAGTATTTAAAAATAAAGGCTAAACTCCAAAGTTTGAGCATTAAAGATCAAGTAACTTGTCTTTGAACCAATAAGCCATTAGTAACAAATAAATCAATATCTCATCACCCAATAATCTACTCCTTTTGAAACATTAACAAAAAGATAAAGCATAAAAATTTCATGGAAGGTGATTAAAAACATGCATAACCAACTTTAAAGACAAAGCAACACATCTTCTCATGCTAAATATATCTAAAGATCAAACACAATGAATCATCTTTTTACCCAAAAAAATTCATAATCTAATATAAGATAATCATGTTGAGAGCAAAAATAGCATATATATATATACCTCATTTCTTACCAAAAGAGATCATGAACACATTTTCTAGTTCCAATCTATCATTGTGAGTACTTGAGATCTCTATAGTGAGCACTTCTCAACTCATCTTTATAATAAATGCCTTAGGTACTAAAAATGATATGTTCTCAACATACAAAAGGTTAGACATGAATCATTAAATCCTTAACATAGTTCTCCCAAGTAAGTTTATATAACGTATAAAGTTCAAGATCTTTCACCAATAAAGGCCATATTTATGTAAGGATTTTAAAGATTGATAAATAAATGTCCTCTTTTACTTTCAAAACTTTACTAGATGAATATGCTCTTTCTTGCTTGTTTTTTGATATAGGTTCTAGAGATTGGAAGCTTGCAATTATGATATCAATTCTTAGAGAGAATTACTCAAGAGTACCCCTACATGAATGCTTCCCATGCATATATGATCCATATTTTAAAACATCTATTGTAATTCATCCATTAGAATCTATATTAGATGTCTTGAAGACATAGTAGATGTGACATCCCATCCTCGGATGTCATGGTAGATGTAAGATATATGACATATTAGACATTATGCATACAAAGAAAATATACAAAATGTGAAATATATGTGATATTCAACATTATGTATAAAGGAAATAATAGGAAAAATGTAGAAATAAAAAGAAAGATGCTTTATTGATATGGAAAAGTGTATTTGGATTGTGCTCTAAGGATGTTCCTTGGGGTTTTCCTCCTTTGGAATCTATGCCTTAGAGGCAATCCAACATTACCACCATGGTTAGGCCTATAACCTAGCTAGAAGGGATGGAAAATCCACTTCCTATTTTGGTTCACTCGGCTTCCCATGACTTGCTTGTACCATCTGCACCACTCCACGCTGGCACGACCTGTAACCCCAGGTATAAATGCCTTAGGTCAAACCCATAAAGGTTTCCTTAAGAGACATGTCTATTATTACAACATGCCCTTTTGGGTATTAATTACAAATACCCTTTTAGGTCTTGTTAAGATGACAATAACACTTGTTATGAATAGACACCATGTTCATTAGGCAACAACATCATTTGGTAATGGAGATGTGATAGTAGATGTCTTGTATGCAGTTGAGACATCTAATTGTCAGAGTAGACGTCTATATTACCAGGGCCATAAGTAGAGATGCTTTTTTTAAGGTCTAGAACCTCTAGACATCTACAAAGAACTCCCCATATCCCCCAAAACCTTTTAGAATTATCAAAATAAGCATAAAACATCCCCAAACATGGCAAAAACACCTTGAAATCATCATAAAAAAATCAACACAAGAAAATACACATAACATCATCCATACTTTGAGAATTAGATAGGGATAGGATGATGCCTCTATAAATCTAAAATTCCATTTCAAGATCAAGTTTGGAGACTTCTGAAAGTAAGACCTGCCATTACTAGTACTAGATAATTCATATGCTTAAGGAATTTCTTTTGAAATGTTGCTTTTCTTAGAAAATACATGAATTACATTAAAGGTACCAATTTAAGAGCTTCAATTACCATACATAAAAAAATATTTTAAAACTAATCAAAATTTATGATTCTATAAGGAAGCAACAATGCCATAACTTAATTAAGAGTTTGGAGTACAAGACATATATGTTTGGACAACAATAAACTTTGAACAAAGTACTTTTGATCTATGAATTATATTTAAGATCTCTAAACAACTTGAAACCACTATATTCTAGTTAAGAGCATGATTAATCAACAAAAACTTTAAAAGCAACATAAGAAAGGTATTATAGAAAATTATAGCTTCAATGAATTGCAAGATCTAGTGGAAATTTCATTGAATTTTCAAATATTTCCAATAGCTTCCATTCAACCATAAAAATAAATTAATCTAGTCTAGTTTCATCAAGTTAAGGAATAATGATTATACCTATACTTACTGTAACTTACCTTACTTGTAATTCAGATGAAAAAGACTAATGGAGTTTGAGATGATGTTCTTTATCATGGAGTACTTCCTTACATTTTAAGTTTCTTTCATTAGTTCTTTTGCATGATGGCCAAGTTTGTTTATGTTCTTTATGATGAAAGAATTTTTGATCACCTTTTGTAACATCCATATTTTTAAGGAATTTTCCAATTTCCCACTCATCTTTCATTAGTTATTACTTCTTGTAAAATATCCTTACTAGGAATTTTTTGGCAAGACCAAGCATCAATGCTATTTTGATCAACATGAGGATAATCAAAGTTTTCTTTACTTCCACAATTTTTACATATGAATAGAGTTTTCTCATCATGAACGAGGTTATCAAACTTGATTATGCTTGAGCCAGAGCTTGTATCCTCCTATGAGACTTTTTCGAAATTTTCATTCCTAGGCTTTTATTCATGAACCATTACTTCTTAAAAACCTTTGCATTCTCCTTTTAATTTGGTTTGAATTTCATAAAAATTTCTACTCATATCTTTCTTAACATTTTTAAGTAGATAATGTAGAATGAGAATTTTTCTTGTAATTCACTATACCTTTTTTCATACTTACTTATTGGTTCATTAGTAACTTGTAGTGAATTTTCATTTGTGAGTGCCATGCATATGAGTTGAGAATCATTTGTGGAGTTATCTAATTCTTCTTCACTTTTCTCATCATCATCTTAGTTTTTGTAGAAGTTGATCTTTTTCATATCCACATCAATCCTATCTTTTCGTTGCAACTTGTAATTGCTAGGGAATTTAGAGGCTAGATGGCCTCTTCATCCACATATCCAACATTCTATTGAAAAATCATTAAAATTAGAATTTGATAAATTTTTACCTTTGTAATTACCTTTGAAGTTAGCTTGATTGGATCCTTGTTAATTGAAGGTCTTTCCTTTTCTTGCAAAAAGCCATTGGACTCTTCTTGAAAGAAGAGCTATCTCCTCCTCGCTACTCACATCTTGATTAGTAGGTTCCTTTTCCTTGGAGGCTAATTTTAGGACAATGGGCTTTCATTTTATCACCCCTTCACTTATGAGGTTCATTTAATAAGAAATAAGAACACTTTTAAGCTCTTCAAATTTTAGAACTGAAAAATCTCTGATCTCCTCCATGGTTGTAATCTTAGATCTAAATTTTGGTTAGAATGTTTGAATCATTTTTATTATCACATCACTTTTAGGCAGGTCCTTGCTTATACCCATAATTGCTACAACTATATCATTAGCCCTAGAAAAATAGTCTTTTATCTTTTCACCTTCTCTCATTTTGAGTTTGTCATACTCACTTTGTAAGACCAAAAGTTTGGATTATTTGACTATGGATGTGCCTTCATAAGTAGCTTCTAGGGTTTTCCAAATTTCCTTAGTAGTTCTACAACTAGATACCCTATTAAATTCATATTTTTTTAATGCACAATATAAAAATTTTTTCACTTTGGAATCGTACATAAAATTATCTCTTTCTTTTGATGTGCACTTGCACTATGGTTTGAGGGCCTTTGTTGCATTGTCGACTGGTGGTGTGTATCCTTTGATAATGGACTCCGAAGACTCAAACTCCATTGACTTGAAGAAGCCTTGCATCCTTGCCTTCTAGTAGGTAAAATAAAATTCATTGAACATAGGTGGCTTCATGTATGATGTCCCTTCGATAGTTCACTATTGAATTTAGATGTTGAGCGCAAGAGTACTAGGCTCTGATACCACTCTAGGACTGAGAACTTAGAAGGGGGGGATGAATAAGTTCCCCAAATCACAAGCAACACTTGTTACACAAAACACAAGAATCACATGATTTTCTAACTTGGGGTAGTCCACGCTTACAGGGTAGATTCCTTACATACTTCTAGACTTTGTTTCTTAAAAAATATGATTTAGAGGACATCATAACCTTTACAAAGTTTAAGCTCTGCTATGGAGGGTTTCATCATTATGAAAACTCTAAACCCTATAAGGTCCCAACAAGCTCAAGAGTGGTTTAAAGGATCCCACAACCTATACAAAATAGAGCTCTACTCTAGAGTGTTTCAACACAACAAAGCAACTTAATCTCGTAGGATGTCGACAAGCTCTAAAAGGATGCCTCCTTGAAAGGATCACATCAATCCCTTAGGGTAGCAAGAAAAGAAAAAGAATCACAAGGATAGAGTGTAACTTAATTTACAAATTCCTTATGCAATTAAGCACAGTTCCACAACAAATCTAACAAATGATGTGATAATTCAAGTACAAAAGTACAACAACATAAGATAGAAATGATAGATTTGATGTTAACAATGCTTGCACTATTTATAAGAGTTTAAAATATAATTATAGCCTTATAGTCTCCAAGAACACCTTAGAATTTATGCAATGGATATTTAATGACTAGTATAGACATCTCCTTCAAGATTGGGATGTCTCTTTGAAATCAAATTCAACTCTAGGGAGATGTCTTCTTTCGGAATGGAATGTCTCTAGGGAGATGTATTCTTTCTAAAGGAGAAGTCTCGTATTTTTGGAAGAAATATTTCTTTGATTGACTTCCTCTTAGCCAAGACATCTTCTGTTCCTTGGAGACATCTTTTCAACTTTTGAGCTCTAGTTCCTAATGCTTTCTCTTGTTGATTTATCTTCCTCTTAATCCCTAGAGCATCTTCATTTAGCTAGTAGCCTTTGTACTTGTCCATTCTCTTATTTTCCCTATGTAGTCTTCATAATGATATCTCTATGTAGATCTACCAAGATCTACCAAGATCTACCAAGTACCAAGTACCAAGTAATTTTTTATTTTTATTTTTTACAGTTTTGTAGAAATATTTTTCCACCTCTAGGTTTACCTAGGTTGAAATTTTTTGATTTGTTTATGTTGGATGAAATATTTAGACTTTTTGATTATATCATAATCAAGATTTTTATTTTTGATGATGGATTGAAGAAGATTTGAATTTTTTCCCAATCCCGTGTTCAACATTTTTACCCTAGTTTCAATGAATCTTAGCTCAATTTTGATATTTTTTCTAGAATGTATACACTATGATTTTGAAATTCTAAGTGCATAGATGTGTTATTTTGGTTTTTATGATGATATTGGAGGTGGAAGTATATTTTTAGGATTTTCTATTAATTTTTATGAATTTTTTCCCAACCTAGTTTTTAGTGTTTTGGCCAAGTTTCTTGAAATTTTGTAGTTTTTTAAAGGAAAAGTTGATAGTGTTCTCAAATTCTTGGGCATATGTTGTAAATGTTTTGGATCATGAGAGATGGTGAAAATGGTATAGAATGGTTTTAAAAAATGTTTATAATTTTTTGAAATTTTTATGAAATTTTTCGAGGGTGTTTATTGCAATTGATTCATTGCAAATCAGGTTTTGTTAGTAAAAATCTTAGTTGAAAACTATCATAATTTTACATTTTTCTACACTTGAATTGTAGCAATGATGGTTAATTTTGGTCATTTAGGCTATTTTCTCTACACTTATAGCTAAAAATGGTTTAAAGAGTTTTTTAATATGTTTTTCCTAGCATCCAAGACCTGGGTTGCTTAATTTTGGTTTTGGTTACATAGTTTTGATTCACCTAGTTAGAGTGACAATGTTTGGTACTTAGGCTTGGTTTATGAATCTTGTGAAGTTTTTTAAGTATTATGGTCAACATATAGAAATTTTTAGACAAGTTATTCCAATGTACAAGGGATTTTAGTGCATTTTTTGGGGAGATGTGACAACATTGATACTCTAAGAGCTGAGAAATTTCATACTTGTCATTTTCACTTTTCCACAATCTCCAATGTCTAGGATTGTGTGAATTGCTTGACCATAAACTCCTAAAAAATTACATCAATTAGGCCCTAGTGTTTCCATTCCTGGCATTTAGTTTTATCAAAATTTATTTTTTATTTGTCAATAGTTTGGAAGATTTCTTATTCCAAGGTTCTACATGCTAACTATTCGTGGAAATGTTAAATTGGTTTTGCCATGTTAATAAAAACTAGATTTTGGTTATATTGTGAATCTAGTTAAGTTGATTTGTTTGATTATTTTTTATGTTTTGTATTTAATGTAAACATTGTCATGATAGTGGTTTTTTTGACTTAAAATTTGTTAATTTTTATTGTAATAGGTATATGGTTTTTTATGTTCTAATAGTTATGAATTTTGGCTATGTACAAGGCCTTACTAAAACCTATTCAAGTGATTGTAGAGCTAGTTGATGTCTTATGTTGCATTGGAATAGCCACACAAAAAAGTTTGAACCCTAACATGAGCATTGAAAAATGTACTTTCGTGTGGCTTAGACCTTGTGCCTGAGGGTTTTTGTTGTACTTGATCTAACATTTTAGTGTGATCATATGACCACATTTGGCATTAGATATTCTTGGTATAATCACAAAAACTCTTGTGCCTAGATCTTCCAATTACATCTTGAAGTTCATGGTTGATGATTCTAATACCCAGAGAGAGATAGAGAGGAATAATACCTCTTATGGTGGGGGAGTTTGTAGGTTGTTGTAGATTTGGAAGATGCTAGAGCACTTACAATACAATGCTAATAACACTATGATGATGGGCCATAGGATCAACACACGCTTCCAAAATCCTCCAAGAACCAGATACCTACTACCATCATAAGCTTGGATTTAAATTGTTACCTTTTTTATTTTTAGTTTTAAGGTTTTTTAGTTCTAACTATTTCAATTTTTAATTTTTTGTAGGCATAGGGTACATCCTTAGGAATTGGTGAGGAATGACCGTACCTTAGCTATGGCTCAAAAAAATTTGGTAGAGTTCAAGAAAGGTGAAATCATGAGAATACAAGTGCTCATCTTAAATCTAAGTTTGATAGATATCATACATGGTATTTTGACTTGTACCAGTCAAGCATAGCAACCAATCACATACACAAGTGGTGGACCTACGTAGATTTGAGACCATGAGAACCAACTCATCCTAAGATTCTATCCTTATCTAACCTTGGTAAGTTAAAGTTATTTGGCATGGTTAATAATTTTAACATATTTTATTATTATTATTGTTTATTTACTTTTTTATGTTTGTGTTATTTGTTATCTTTTTGAATTTTTACAAGGCTAACATGTTCACTGTGTTATGTAATAGATTTTATGTGTAAATATACAATTGATATGACTATTTTAGGCCATTTTGAGGATTAACTTTAGCTCAAGTGGGGTGAAGTAGACTTAGCACAAGAATGGATGGTAGAAAAGGCTCCTATAGACATCCAAAAAAGGCTCACTAATATAGGTTTGTGTGATTTGTTTATGTTGCCTAGTCCCATGATGTCACTTGTTGAGATATTGAATGTGATTAACTCCTTTGATTAGGATGTCACCAAATTTATCACTCATGTTAATGGTTACCCTGTTGCATTGAGTATCACTTCAATGCATTTTTAGTGATATATTTGGTGTGCCTTTTAGTAGTGCTAAGGTGACCACTAGAGTAGGGAAGGATGTAAGTTATAGAGAGAAATTGGAGGCTTGGCTCAACTCTTTTGCTAGTGCAACAATAAATTTTAATAAGTGTACTATTGAGGAAGCTAATTTGACCTATCCCATTTTTTGTGCCAGAGCCTTTTCCATATTATTCTCACAAAAGAACACTATAAGAGTTTAGTAGGCTTAGATGATGAGAAAGGTACTAACTAATGGTACCACATTTCCTTGGGTTATCCACTTGGTCATTGGTTTGAGGGATGAAATCAAAAAGCTCTAAAAAAACCCCAATAATATTCATGATATGCATTTTACATTCTTACTTGCATATATGAAGAGGATTGTAAAGTTCTTGGTGATCAAGAAAGATGGAGAATAAATTGCATGTGATCCTTTCCAACTGATTAAGCCTTAGGCTAATCATATTGCTAAGGTTATACATCACCAAGATCCACAAATGGAGGAGGTTGGAGAATCACTATCTATTACCTCTAAGGATCTTAGTGGTTTACATGGATGTTTCCTTGATAACATGGGAATTGAGCCCCATGCTACACATGGCAATGTTAAGAAGATGAAAAGATTACATAGAGAGGCAGATAGCACTACTAAAAAGGAGATAAAGAGTCCACATGTTGAAGGCAACATTCAAGCTCCTGCAAAGTAAGCACTCAAGAAATTGTCCATCAAACTCAACATGGTAAATCAATATGTTAGAGGTATGTAAATACATTTTTAAGTTTTATTTTTTAGTTGTATATTTTTTAAATTATATTTTTGGATTATATCTTTGGTTATATTTTTATTGTTATATTTTTCTTATTAAATATTTACTAACTTGTTTTATGTTTTATGGCTTTGTTTTATAGGAGTTGGTTGTTAAAGCTACTACTATGGAAAGTGGTGAGTGGCAAGGTACCCCTACACTCAACCATACGAATATGAGCATTTTCATGCATGATCCAGTTGAACTCCGCAGATAGACTAGTTGTTGCACCTAGACAGTTATCCTTAGGTTGCAGTTTGCTGTCTTCCCACCTAAACTAGTATTATATTTGTCACGTATGGTTTAGTCAAGAGTGAGGTGTATGATGGATTTCCTAATCTAATGCTACTCCTGAAGGAAATGGAAAGTAATATTATCTAAGCTAGGAGGAAAAGGGTGAGAGAATCTAAACTAGCCTAACTACGATGATCATCTGTTCCTTGATTATCCGTACACATCTTGGACTTTGTGCATGACTACCACTAGGATTACCAAGCGCAGATCCTAGGTATGCTACTGGGTTACCAAGTAGTCACACTTAAATGCTCATAATCAAGTTGTACTCATTCCACGTTCTGATGTGATTTTAAGGGTGAGAGAGACTAATTAGGGAAGTAGTAAATAACAATTAAATAAATAAATAAACAAAGTGAATGTTGTAATGATGAAGTAATCTTGATCTTTATTGCCAGTCATGTGCATGTCCAAGTATGTCACACTCGAATAAAGGATGTCATACAATTACATTCACCACACTACGGGCAGACACTGGAAAATAATTCTATCTTTGGAAGGGAAAAATTGCCAAAGCTTCACTAAGGAACTAAACTAGATGCCTAGAATTGGGAAAGGTACCTCTTATTTATAGAAATTTAGGCAGGTCGTGATATTGCGTATGTGATATCGCGGTAGGCTGCGATATCACGGCCACTGTGATATCGGAGCCACTGCAACAATAGGGCTGTGATATCACGGCTGCGATATCATAGCCAGCAAATTCATGACTCATCATACCCCCACGATTGAATGAAAACTCATCCTCAAGTTAAAGTGGGAAAAAGCACCATTGATTACACAGTGGATAGGTATGGGATTATTGACTGACTATAATGGATTCATGCCGCAGTGTGGAGTGAGAACAAAATTGAGACACAACACAAAAGAAAATCCTATGATTACAAAATTGATGGAACTCATGTAGTTCCTGGTGATGGTGGCTCCTCCATAGGTGTCTTTCCCTTTTCTTGTGCTCCAGGTCTTGGGATTTGATGGCATTGAAGTATGGCCTAGAGTTTCTCCTCTTGTAAGGCCTTGAGTACCTTGGCGTGCATGTAAGTTTGTGATTGTGCCATAGAGGCATCCCAATTAGCCTTCTCTTTTTCTTCCACCATCCTTTTATTCTCTATCAACAGTTTATTAAGTTACTTGGTTCTGAAAGTGTCCAGCTAGTTCTAAGCAACCTTTGGCCTTGTATTCGGAAGGTTTAATACTTTTGAAATGGCTTGAATAGAGAAATCAATAGTCACACCACAATTGTTAACCATGGTGCCTTCTTTTTTATTTTTCCAAAATTGGTACGTTTCCCCTAAGTACTAGGCACCACTTTTAGAGAGGGTAGGCCTTGATTATATAGTAGCAGGGTCTTCTTGGTGGATACTAAATGATTGTTCCTCCTACTCTGCATGTTGTTCGACAGGAACTTGTACTTCACCTCTCCTAGGTCATTTGATCGCACGTTAAGCATGACCTTCCTATTGTCTGCGTTTCGGGGTCATCTGCCATCACACGGGACCAATTGTTAGTAAGGTTGTTACCAAAGTTAGGTTATACCTTACTACTTGCCTTAATAGATTTACTTTATTTCTGTGTGATGTTAATTATTGGAAGAACATGTCCCTGAAAGATTATAATGTTGAGTCCTCTTTGCTTAGGTGGTTTCCAAATTTAATTTTCTGGTATAGCTAAGGGGATGAAATTATTTTTGACACATTCTATTCTTAATTTTACAACTAATTACCCTTAAAGATGTTCTTCGGGCGATGATGAATTTCAAAAAATTTATGCACTATTCGGCATGTGCCCCTTCCCCACAACTAAGTTGAACACTCTAGGTTCAAGTAGGTTCAAATGGAATGAAAATTGGAGTATTAGCGAGCGAGTTATGGATATGAAAGTAAGGGACGAGCAATCGCGAGTTGTAGAGAGGAATCGAAAAACTTCCCTTGCGTGAACAATTGCAAATGATGTTGATTAGCATAGGGGGGTCACGTATATATATTTTTGTTGAAGTTAGGGCATTTAGAGAATGTACTGAATTTTTAATATTTCTTTGAAATTAAACAATGTAAACTAAGGACATATGGATGATTGTTAAGGGGTCCTTAGGTAATTAGATGGTTTTAAAGGCATGAATAATGATCTATGGGTTTTATCAATAAGGACCTTGGGTGATAGAGAAAAAGGTTATGTGATGATTCATAGGGACATTGAATTGGAGGGATAGTAATAAGGGAAAGAATATCATGAACAATATGCTGAGGGTAATAAATGGTGTGTGTGAGTTGTGTCATAAGTGAAAATTACAAAAGATTACACAAGTGGATCCTCCCCAAAGAAGGTTCCAACCTATAATGCCCTTGTGTAACCACACTTAAAGTGTCCGTGGGTACTAGAAGGGTTAAATGTAATCCACACTAAATCCACAAAACACACACATGTAAATATCACCAGAATGAGATGAAAATTATATGCTACACGGGAGATGAGCTACAATTACACGAATAGTGAGATGAGATGAACTATAGAAAGGGATCGTAGAGATTGGGATATGAGGTGACTGACCCAGGACACAATGACTCTTGCATGTAAAGCGTGATTAATATGTCATTAACCCATCGTTCTAAGATCAGGATCAAGTCCATTCCTCTAATCAGTGCCATCACATTGTTTCATCCCATGATGAGTGACTATGAGAGTACCACAACAACAGGGCATACGATCACTTGGCGTTTTATGCAAGGGAGGAGTGATTTTTTGTTTTATGGCACTTTTTTTTTGAATACTGAATCTAGAGAAGCTGCCAACCTTCAGGCATGGGTGCATGTCTTTCCAGTGGCACCCCCTAGAACAACATTGGATTTTTGAGTGCCTTTTTGATTACTCTTACTCCCATTTCATTAGATCTACAAGGATCTTAGTACAACCACGTTGCATGATAAATCCCACAGATGTTACCAAAGAGAATCTGCAAGTCCCCTTGATGTCACATCCTAATCATTCCCTCTTGGTCCATCCTTCTTCATTCTAGGTACAATGAACACAAAATTAATTTTAAGTTCTAAGAATGTCAAGAATATCACTGTACCCTCGAATAGAACCTCTTTATTTGTAGAATGGATGAGTGGGTGTAATGGGCGCATTGTTCCAAATAATTGATCACTCGAGACATGAAAACATAAAAAACACCTCAACCAAAGATCCACATGAGTGTTTTATTTGTAGATGAGATTACTTACAAAAACGTAAAAAGAAAAAAACACAAAAACACAAAAAGATAAAACAAAAGGTTGAAACATGAAAAACTAGAAACCAAAAATTGAAAAATTAAAGAAAATAAAAATGGTTATTAATCTTGCTTGTTATTAGAATGGGGGATATCCCTCATAGCTAAATGATTGAGGATGGCATGGATTAATAATTGACCACTGGGATCCTTGCATTTTGAAAGTATTCTAGCTTGGTCATATTTACTCCATTGGGTTTCACACACTGGATTATAATGAGCATAGTGGGGAAATTGATGCGATGTAGTTCCCAGATAATGAGTTGACCCACTAGGATGTTTGGGACCGTTAGATGGTATGCAAGGATTGGGTTGTCACTCTCCATGTCTATGTTCATTGGGCCATATGATTGTTGGAGTGTGAGTTGGTGGCCCTGATGAAGTTACATGAGGCGTTGGGTTCGAAGATAAGGATGCACCATAGTGTGGGACTTGTGCTGAGTTGTAGGATGCAGTGGCCTCAAAATTGTGTTGTCCCTTCTTATGGCCATGTTTAAAGAAAGGACTCTTTTGATGTTGAGGAAGCTTTTCACTGCAGTTAGTAGTAGTAGAACAAGTGTCATTCATGGGTTGTTTTTGTGGTGCAGGCACCTTAGGAATAGTTTGTGGCAATGTAGAAGGAGGGAAAGGATGAGAATATTGAAAGTTAGGAGGAGTATAAGGTGAAAAAGGTGGTGGTTGTGTTGAAGGTATGGGCTAATAGTATTGAGGAGAGTGGTACTATGGTGAGATAAAGTGAGTTGGCCCAGCTGGAGGAACAGGATGTTGAACATGATAAGCATTTGGATTTGGATGATACGAAGGGTGTCTCTAGTCCAAGGGTGGTCTCCCCCATGACTGGGATTGTTACCATTGTGATCAAACATAGTATCTTTGTACAAACTCTGGATGTAATGTATTTCCCCAATGCTCATGTAAATGTAACAATATTGGACATTGGCCCTTGGGGTGATCGTATAGGCATATGTTGCATTCATACGTATGATTGGTAGTTGAGCTCCTATTTTCCTTATCCCTTCTTTCCAATTGTCTAATGTTTTGTCCTGCTTCTTGGGTTGTCAAAAATCTATCTCCAATAATGTTGATAAATTCTTCACACTTTTGATATGTCCATTCCAACATCTTATTGATCTTTGCCTCGACTTCTTCTAATGTTTGTTGTTTTGTAAAAGATGATGTTTCCACCTTGAGATTGGTTGATTTCTCCTTTTTATGATCATGGACCTTTGCTGAGTTAATATTTTGGTCCTGTTGATGTTTTTTAACACTCTCCCATCTAGCCATATCTCCTTCTTCTTTTGCTACCCGCTTAACAAGCTCTTGGACTTGATGGTTTTTAGTTCATATAGTTGACCTTGGGTGTACATTCCTAAGGTCTCTCTTGTTTCATTACGAAGCCCATCAATAATGTGGTACATTAGCCTTTCCTCAGAAAACCCATGGCCTAGATAGTTTTTTAACAATGCGTAATATCTTTCTAAGGCCATGTTTAAGGGTTCATGTTGTGCTTGTTTCCACTCTTGGATTTGTTTCATCAAGGTTGACACTCTTGCATAGGTTTGATATCATTCATTAAAAAATTCTACCATTGTTGACCAATGTCGTATTAAATTTGGCTTTAACAATCTATACCATACTTTCGCTTGTTCAACGAGTGTCATAGGAAATAGCTTAATTTTTTGCCAACCATTATCAATGTTATTCCATGTGTAGGCATCGTAGAAGGCTTGTAAATGTTGATGCGGATCTAAGTCATAGCCTCCTGAGAATTTAGGAAAGTTGTGCAAATTGAGCCTGGGTAGACGGCTCTCTTTACAATGCCTACGTGAGATTTGAACAACCTCTTGTATTTGCGTTAAGCTTGTAGTGAATAGTAGGGGTTCATCGTCATCTTGTAAGTTATGCTTTCATGTGTTGAGATGACGTTGCTTCTATTCATGTTTATGAGAAATCCCTACCTCGGGTTGCGTACTCTAATCTTCATCATTATATAGTTTGTTGGTTCTTCAATGAACTTCCTCACTAAGCGTGGCATTATCGTGCTCTTGTAGGAGAGGCATTGTTGTGTGTGAATTTATGTGACTTTTTATAATTACTTCTTTCTAAGAGATATATCGTTAAGTTCTTTACAGTGACCTTGTATGATATAACTAATCTAGATAACTAGCACCATCCCTGGCAATGGTGCCAACGATGAGTGGCGAGGTATGCCTACACTCAACCATATGAATACGAGCGTTTTCATGTGCGATCCAGTAGAACTCCATAGACAGACTAGTTGTCACACCTAGACAGTTATCCTTAGGTTGCAGTTCACTGTCTTCCAACCTAGACTAGTATTATAGTTGTCATGTATGGTTTAGTCCAGAGTGAGGTGTATGATGGGTTTACTAATCTAATGCTACTCCTAAAGGCAATGGAAAGTAATATTATCTAAGCTAGGAGGAAAAGGGTGAGAGAATCTAAACTAGCCTAACTGCGATGAGCATCCATTCCTTGATTATCCATACACATCTTGGACTTCATGCATGACTACGACTAAGATTACCAAGCGCAGATCCTAGGTATGCTACTAGGTTACCAAGTAGTTACACTTAAATGCTCCTAATCAAGTCGTACTCATTCCATGTTTTGACGTGAGTTTAAGGGTGAGAGAGACTAATTAGGGAAGTAGTAAATAACAATTAAATAAATAAATAAAAAAATTGAATGTTGCAATGATGAAGTAATCTTGATCTTTATTGTCGGTCATGTGCATGTCCAAGTACATCACACTCAAATAAAGGATGCTATACAATTACATTCACCACACTATGGGCAGAGACTAGAAAATAATTCTATCTCTGGAAGGGAAAAACTGCTAGAGCTTCACTAAGGAACTAAACTGGATGCCTAAAATTGGGAAAGGTGCCTCTTATTTATAGAAATTGAGGCAGGCTACAATATTGCGTATGCGCTATTGTGGCTGCAATATCATGGCCACTACGATATCGTGGCCACTACAACAACAGGGCTGTGATATCACGACTGTGATATCATAGCCAGCAAATTCATGACCATAATAAAGGAAACAACGTAAAGAAGATGAGGAGAGAGTAACTAGGGAGAAAGAAGAAAGAGAAACTAAAGAGGCTATAGATGTGGTAGATTCCATCTTAGATGATTTGCCTCCAAAGAGAAATCCTTTGATAAACCTATCTCATGATCTCCCTAAAATGTTTTAATTTTAATAATTTTTATTTTATGTTTTAATTATTTGTTCTGCATTATTTTTATTATTTTTAATTTTTTGTTTATTTGATTGTAATTAATGTTTAATTGTTATGACAATTACAGGATGTGAACCTTCTATAGAAGCATCTACATCCACATTTTGTCCCAAGCTTTGGGTGGAGGCCCTAGACATGCTAGAGTTCATGAAGGGAATGATGAATGATATGGTAGATAGGTTGTAACAAATAGCTCCTTATGTTGGTGAGAAGAATGTGAAAGTATTTTTTTTATGTACTTTGATTTTTATATTATTTTTCCTATTTTTATGGTTATAGAGTTTCATGTTTTTTAAATGTTTATTATTCTTGTTATTTTTGTGTTTCTATAGTTTCCAAAATAAAATGGAATCCCTCATGAGACTTTGAATTTGATTAGTTTCCTACCTTTTCCTCTAATGTTGAGAATGTCCCACGTAGGTTGTATGAAGGGGCCATAGAATAACCTACAATGTGTGCAAAAACATTCTAGGAAGTTTGACATTCTAATGGGTTCTTGTGGGAGGAGGTTGTGAGTTTGAGAAAGTAGCTAATGGAGCTATCGAACGAGAACAAGAGCCTTCGTGATCACAAGGAGTTCATAGAAGCCCATGTGGCTAATAGGAACTCTTTGCACACAAAGGAGATTAAGTGGTCATGATACTAGAGTGTCATCCAAGGTAAGCTTGCTTTAGTGAGGAGCAATGTAGAGAAAGACATGCAAATGAAGCTCCTAGTTCAAAAGTCCAAGAAATACGTGTGTGTTAGAGTGGGGCAAAAAGCAAAAGGCTTAAAAAAGGCTTTACAAGTTAGAGAAGGAAAATTACATGAAATCATGGCATGAGGTAGCCATGACATAGTGTAAGTATGAGTTATTTGTTTAAGGGATAGGTGCAGAAGATATCTACAACGTGTTTGCTAGGTTTTTGATGAGTGGCGAGGTACCCCTACACTCAACCATATGAATACGAGTGTTTCATGCACGATCTTGTCAAACTCTACAGATGGACTAGTTGTGGTATCTAGATAGTTATCCTTAGGTCATAGTTTGCTGCCTTCCCATCTGGACTAGTGTTAACTTTGTCACATATGGTTTAGTCCAGAATGAGGTGTATGATATGTTTCTATGCTAACGCTACTCCTGGGTAAATAAGATTAACTAAGCTAAGAGAGAAAGGGTGAGAGAGAATCTAAACTAGCCTAAGTGTGATGAGCATCCATTCCTTGATCATCTGTACACATCTTGGACTTCGTGCACGACTACCACTGAGATTACCAAGTGCAGATCCTAGGTATGCTACTAGGTTACCAAGTAGTCACACTTAAATGCTCGTAATCAAGTCGTACTCATTCCGCATTTAACAGGAGTTTAGGGTAAGAAGGTATTAACTAAGAAAGTAGTAAATAAAAATTAAATAAATAATTAAGCTAAGTGAATGCTGCAATGATGAAGTAATCTTGATCTTTATTTCTAGTCATGTGCATGTCCAAGTACGTCACACTCGAATAAGGATGCCATACAATTACAATCACTACACTACGGGCATACACTGGGAAATATTCTAGCTCTGGAATGATAAAACTGCAAGAGTTTAGCTAAGGAACTAAGAACTAACACCTTGAATAAGGAAAGTTACCTCTTATTTATAGAAATTGAGGCAAGTCGCAATATCGCGTACACGATATTATGGGGTGGATGTGATATCGTGGGGCGGACGTGATATCGGGGGTCTAATAACTGGGCTTGACATACCATATCTTGTATCAGGGCTTTGATAATAGGGCTTTGATAACTGGGCTTGATAGACCATGACTCATCATACCCCCATGATTGAATGAAAACTCGTTCTCGAGTTAAGGTGAGAACAAGCTCCATTGATTACATAGTGGATAGGTATGGGATTATTGACTGACTAGAATGGATTCATGCCATAGTGTGGAGTTAGAAAAAAATTGAGACACAACAAAAAAGAAAATCCTATGATTACAAAATTGGATGGAACTCATGTAGTTCCTAGTGGCAGTGGCTCCTCCATTGATGTCTTTCCCTTTTCTTGCACTCCAGGTCTTGGGATTTGATGATGTTGAAGGATGGCTTTGAGTTTCTCCTCTTGTAAGATCTTGAGTGCCTTGGCATGCATGTAAGTTTGCACTTGTGCCATAGAGGCACCCCAGTTAGCCTTCACTTTTTCTTCCACCTCCCTTTTTTTCTTTGTCAACAATTTATTAAGTTTCTTGGTTCTAAAAGTGTCCAGCTCATTCTGAGCAACCTTTGGACCTGTATTTGGAAGGTTTAATACTTCTAAAATGGCTTGAATAGAGAAATCAATAGTCACACCACAATTGTTAACTATGGTACCTTCTTCTTTATTGTGCCAAAATTGGTACATTTCCCCTAAGTACCAGGCACCGCTTTCAGAGAGGGTAGGCCATAATGGGGATCCTTTGAGGTGATCCCTAATGGCCTTTAGAGAAAATTTTGCGAAAGGTCCAAAGTATAATTCCATGATCACTACAATGAATATGGACCTTTCATGGATGGTTTGAACACAATCCTAGGTCAGCGTGAGATATCATGCTTGTTCAGACACTGCAGCAGCTCCTCCTTTTTCTTGCCTTGATTGTACAGTAGTAGGGGCTTCTTGATGGATGCTAAATGATTGTTCCTCCTGCTCTGCATGTTGTTTGGAAGGAACTTGTTCTTCACCTCTCCTAGGTTGTTTAATCACACCTTGAGCAGGACCTTCTTGTTGTCTGTGTTTCGGGGCCATCTGCATTCACACGAGGCTAATCATTAGTAAGGTTGTTACCAAAGTTAGGTTATACCTTACTGCTTGCCTTAATAGATTTACTTTATTTCTATGTGATCTTAATTATTGGAAGAAGATGTCCCTGAAAGATTATAATGTTGATTCCTTTTTGCTTAGGTGGTTTCCAAATTTAATTTTCTGGTATAGCTAAGGGGATGAAATTGTTTTTGACACATATTATTCTTAATTTTACAACTAATTACCCTTAAAAATGTCCTTCAGGCGGTGATGAATTTCAAAAAATTTATGTGCTATTCGGCATGTGCCCCTCCCCCATGACTAAGTTGAACACTCCAGGTTCAGGTAGCTTCAGACAAAATGAAAATCGGAGTATCAGCGAGCGAGTTATGGATATGAAAGCAAGGGACATGCAATCGTGAGTTGTAGAGAGGAATTTGAAAAACTTCCCCTGTGTGAACAATTGCAAATGATGTTGATTAGCATAGGGGGATCACGTATATATATTTTCATTGAAGTTAGGGCACTTAGACAATGTACTAAATTTTTAATATTTTTTTTGAAATTAAATGATGTAAACTAAGGACATTTGGATGATTGTTAAAGGGTTCTACGGTAATTCAACTAGTTTTGAAGGCACAAAAATTATGATAGTGTGGAATTTATCAATAAGGACCTCAAATGGGAGAAAAAGGCTACATGATGGTTCATAGGAACATTGAATTGGAGGGAGAGTAATACAGGAAAGAAAATTGTTGGCAATATGCTAAGGGTAATAGATGATGTGCAGAAGATGGGTCATGAGTGCAAATTACAAAAAATTATGCAAGTGGGTCCTCCCAAAAGCAAGTTCCAACCTATAATGCCCTTGCGTAACCACACTTAAAAGTGTTCGTGGGCACTAGAAGGGTTAAATGTAATTAGCACTGGTTCCAAAAAACACACACATGTAAATATCATCGGGATGAGGTAAGAATTCTATGCTATACAAGACACGAGCTACAATTACATGAATAGCGAGATGAGATGGAATATAGAAGGGATTGTAGAGATTGGGACATGAGGTAATTGATCCAAGGTACAATGAGTCTTGTGTGTAAATCATGATTAACATGTCATTAATTTGTCCTTCCAAGATCAAGACCAAGTCCATTCCTCTGATCAGTGACATTGCATTATTTCATCCCATGATGAGCAACTATGAGAGTACTAGAACAACACGGTGTATGAGCACTTGGCATTTTGTTCAAGGGAGAAGTGGTTTTTGTTTTGTGGCACTGCCTTTTCTCTCTTTTTTTTTCCTTTTCTTCTTTTTTTTCGATTCCTGGATCGAGAGAAGCCGCCAACCTTTGGGCATGGGTGCATGTCTTTCTAGTGGGACCCCCTAGAACAACATTGGATTTTTGAGTGGCCTTTTAATTACTATTACTCCTATTTTTTTAGATCTACAAGGATCTTAGTACAACCATGTTGCATGATAACTCCCATAGACATCACCAAAGAGAATCCGCAAGTCCCCTTGATGTCACACCCTAATCATTCCCTCTTGGTCCATCCTTCTTCATTCTAGGTACAATGAACAAAAAATTAATTTTAATTTTTTAAGAATGTCAAGAATATCACTGTACCCTCGAATAGAACCTCTTATTTGTAGAATGGATGAGTGGGTGTAATGGGCTCGCTGTCCACATAATTGATCACTCGAGACTCGATAACATAGAACACACCTGAACCAATGAGCCACATGAGTGTTTTATTCATAGATGAGATTACTTATAAAAAGATAAAACAATAAATTAAAAGGTGAAAAATTGGAAAACAAAAAGTTGAAAAATTAAAGAAACAGAAAAACATTTATTAACTCTGTATTGTTAGAATGGAGGATACCCCACATAACTAAATGGTTGAGCATGGATAGAATTAATAAATGAAAGGGTAGGATCCTTGCATGTTGGAAATATTGGGACCCGGTCATACTTACCCCATTGGGGTTCACACACTTAATTAGAGTTGGCATAGTTGGACAAGTTATAAGATGTGGTTAATTTATAAGGAGTTGACCCACTATGGTACTTGTGACCGTAAGATGGTATGCAAGGATCAAGATGTCTCCCCATGTGGCAATATTCATTGGGCCCCATGGTTGTTGGAGTATTAAGTGGTGGCCTTGATAAGGTAACATGAGGTATTGGGTTTAAAGAGGAAGATGCACCACAATGTTGGATTTGTGCTGAGTTGGCGGATGTAATGGTTTCTGAATTGTGGTGTCCCTTTCGATGGTCATGTCTAAAGAAGGGACACCTTTGATGTTGTGAAGGACCTCCATTGCTATTTACAATAGCAGCACAAGTAATGTTTGCAGGTTGGTGCTATGGTGTAAAATCTTCTGGCATAGCTGGTGGTGATGTAGGAGGGGGTGAAGTATGAGAATATTGAGGTTGAGGAGAAGTGTAGGGCACATGAGGTGGTGATCTTGTTGGAGAGGACATGGGTGGATAGTACTCAGGAGAATGATAATGATAAGGTGAGGTAGAGGATGTTGATCTTCTTGGAGAAATAGGGTGTTGAACATAATAAGCATTTGGTGTTGGGACATATGAAGGGTATGGTCTAGTTGGCGGTGGCCTTCCCCATGACTGAGGTTTTTGCCACTATGGTTGAACCTGATATTTTTGTACTAAATTTGGATGTAACATTCCCCCCCAATGCTCATGTAAATGTGACAAAACTAGACATTGGCCTTTGGGGTGATTGTACAGACAGATGTTACATTGATATGTGAAACTGGCAGTTGGGTTCTTATTCTTATTATCTTCTACCCCTTTGTTTTGATTGTTGCGTGGTGTCCTGTCCTATTTCTCAATTTGGCATAGTTCTTCCTCTAATAATGGCATATTCTTCACATCTTTTGTGCACCCAATCTGTCATCTTATTGATCTTTGCCTCAATTTCATCTAGTGATTGTAGGATTGGCAAAGATGATTCCACCTCCTTGAAGTGAGTGGATTTCTCCTCTTCATGATCATGGACCCTTGTTAAGTTGAGACTTTGGTCCTGTTGAGAACTTTCAACATTCTCCCGTCTGTCTAGTTCTCCTTCTTCTTTTGCCACCCGCATAATAAGCTCTGGGAGTTGATGGGTTTGTAGCTCATATAGTTGACCTCGGGCGTACATCCCTAGGGTCTCCCTTGTTTCATTACAGAGTCCATCTATGATATGGTACATTAGCCTCTTCTCAGAGAACCCATGGCCTGGGAAGTTGTTTAATAGTGCATCATATCTTTCTAAGGTCATGTCTAAGGGTTCATGTTGTGCTTGTTTCCATTCTTGGATTTGTCTCCTAAAGGTTGACACTATTTTGTAGGTTTGACATCTTTCGTTAAAGAGTTCTACCATTGTTGGCCAACGCCATATTGAATTTGGTTTTAACGATATATACCATACTTTTTCTTGGCCAATGAGTGTCAGAGGAAAGAGCTTATGTTTTTACCACCCATTATCAATATTGTTCCATGTACAGGCATTGTAGAAGGCTTGTAAATGATGTTTTGGATCTAAATCATAGTCTCCTGAAAACTTGGGAAAGTTGTCTAAATCAAGCCTAGGTAGACAAATTTCTTTGTGATGCTTGTAGGATATTCAAATAGCCTCTTGTATAGGCGTTAGGCTCTTAGTGGCTAGTAGGGGTTCATCATCACTAAGTAGGCTGTGAGTTTGTGAGTTAGAATGATGTTGCCCCTGTTCATGTTGGTGTTCTTGATTTTCTTTGTGAGCTTGATTTTTAGTTCTATGTCGATCCCTTGAAACATTGTCATTCATGTCACAATTTTATGTTGAAGGAGTAGAGGAAGAGAATGAACTATAAAACTCGTTATGACTTTTGTAAGTCTTCCAATCATCCCCAAGTAAGTTCTTGTTAGTTATTGAGAAGGCCCTAGGCCTTTTAGGCCTCCTCATTCTATGGGATGTCTCATCCTCACTAGAGGTGTCAGAGTTGGATGATGAGAGTCTTTGAGTATCGTTGGGGTGTTCATAAATGTAGGTGACTCCTGCATAAGGTTGAGTACTCCAGACTTCATCTTCATCATCAATTCTGTTGGTTCTCCAATGAATTGCCTCATTAGTGGTTGCGAGATCATAGTCTTGTGAGAGAGACATTGTTGTGAAATTGTGTGTGAATTTGTATGTGAATTTTTGTAATTATTTCTCCCTAAAAGATATATCGTTAATTCCTATATAGCACACTTGTATGATATAACTAATCTAGATAACTAGCATTGTCCCTGGAAATGGCACTAATGATGAGTGACGAGGTACCCCTACACTCAACCATACGAATACAAGTGTTTCATGCACGATCTGGTCGAACTCTATAGACAGACTAGTTGTGGTATCTAGAAAGTTATCCTTAGGTTGTAGTTTGTTGTCTTCCCATCTAGACTAGTGTTAACTTTTTCACGTATGGTTTAGTCTAGAATGAGGTGTATGATATGTTTCTATGCTAACGCTACTCCTGGGTAAATAAGATTAACTAAGCTAAGAGAGAAAGGGTGAGAGAGAATCTAAAATAGCCTAAGTGTGATGAGCATCCATTCCTTGATCATCTGTACACATCTTGGACTTCGTGCACGACTACCACTGAGATTACCAAGTGCAGATCCTAGGTACGCTACTAGGTTACCAAGTAGTCACACTTAAATGCTCGTAATCAAGTCATACTCATTCTACATTTAACAGGAGTTTAGGGTAAGAAGGTATTAACTAAGAAAGAAGTAAATAAAATTAAATAAATAATTAAGCTAAGTGAATGCTGCAATGATGAAGTAATCTTGATCTTTATTTCCGGTCATGTGCATGTCCAAGTACGTCACACTCAAATAAGGATGCCGTACAATTACAATCACCACACTATGGGCATACACTGGGAAATATTCTAACTCTGGAATGATAAAACTACAAGAGTTTATCTAAGGAACTAAGAAATAACTCCTAGAATAAGGAAAGATGCCTCTTATTTATAGAAATTGAGGCAGGCCACAATATCGCGGACATGATATCGCGGGGCGGACACGATATCGCGACTAATGCGATATTGTGGCTGTGATATCAAGGATCCGATAACTGGGCCTAACATACCATATCTTGTATTAGGGCTTTGATAATAGTGCTTTGATAACTGGGCTTGACATACCATGACTCATCAGTTTGTTTTTGCTTCTAAGTCTCTTACTTCTTAGATGACTACTACATTTGGGAAAACTACCACTACTAATTTCTCTTGTGCTTCACCCAAGTGGATAAGAATAGCAAGGGAAAAGATCCTTATAGGAGTGGATCTAGAAGATATTAATTGGACAAACATAAGTGAAGAACAAATTCTTGACTGGTTAGAAGCTGGTCTTCAAAGACTTGCACTTGAAGACATAGCTCTAGAATCCCCCAAGGTTTGTGTAAAAACTGTTCCAAGTTTTTGTGTTCTATTTTTTTATTTATGATTGTTTAGTTTTTATGGTTTTATAATTATGTTTTGGTTATCATGGTTACTAATTTTTTATATTTTTAATGCTTACAAGCCTTAGGAAATGATGATGATGATGATGATGTTGGAGATGACATTGCTGATGATTCTCCTCCTCCTCCAACATCATATTTTTAGCATATTTGATTAGCATGTTGGGTTATATTGTTTTTATTTTTATTTTAGGCTAATAAAACCTTGAAGACTATGTTATTTTATTATTTTTCATGTTGCATAGTGCAGTTGTGTCTACTATTATATATATTAATTTTTTGTTACTGTTCCATCAGACAATGTGATGATGGCTATTGGTATTGAACATTCTTTGTTATGAGATAAAACTTTATCTTATTTTTATTTTTAAAATGTTTTATATATTTTGTCTTAGTTTATTTAACATTTTTCTTTGTATAACCAATCATGAGTTGGAACAATAAGATTATGAAATGATGTTTGAATAAGGTAAAATTATAATACAAGGCATAACTTTCAAGGTGGAAATTGTAGGTAATATGAAAAAGTAAATAGGTTAAAATATGCATGAATGGTAGAAATAAGGGAAGGCCATAAAATTACTAGTTTTAGGCCTTGGTAGGCCATTTTTTACTTTTATGTTTTGTCATTTTTATATCATTTTATTGTTTTATGTATGCGCAAATGAAATAAACATAAATTGTATATTGATGCAAAAGTAAAACATAAGGCTATGTACTAAAATAGTAAATAAGATATAACAAGGTACAAAAGAAAGTGTAAATATGTAAATAAAATTTGATAATAAGGCTATAGTTAATAAGGCTACATTATATGATACAAGATTAACTATAAGTGAGAGAAGTATTCAATTGCATAACTATTTTCTAATCTTAAGAAAATTAGAAAATGTATAAGGCCTTTGTTGCATAATTTTATACTCTTTATTCCCTTCACTCATAATGTTGAATGATATTTCTTCCCATGATTTGTTTGTGGCTCCATCATTGTTGGTCTTGGCTTGGTTTATGTTATGATGGTTTGTGAGCTTATTCTTGATGGTAGGAGTTTCTTCTTAAAACTCTACCTCAGATTCTTGCTTTACATTAATATTATTAATAAACAAGGAAACTACATCATCTCCATGGATTATAATTTTTCCTCCATTGTAAGGTAGGTACATTTCCTTATGAATCAAGGAAGAGACTATCCATAATTTAGCTAACCAAGGCCTCCCCAAAATTAGGTTGAAACTTGGTGTCTTTTTCACCACTAAGAAACTAGTGTATGTGGGGAATTATTTTTCAGCAACAAAGTATAGTGAAATGGATTCTCTTACTACTTCTTGTGACATATTAAAGGTCTTAAGATAAAAAGTGGAGCTATCTTGGATGTGCTCCACCAAGCCTAAATGTTCAACCATGGGAAAGGATCTAATGTTCATTGCTATCCCATCATTAATGTGCACATGGTGCACCTTGCATTAATCAAACCTTATCATTATGAATAGAGGAGCTCTTAATACCTCACCACTTTGTGAGTTGGCTTTCACCTCACTATCATGAAACATCAAGATAGTTGACTTTATTTCTTCCCTAGGTAAAGGGGGAACCATCATTGCATGAATGAACTCATCATTGACAGGAATATCCTCATTGATAGGAATAGAGGTTAACATCTTAACTAAGATTTATGGTAAGATGAGGAAGCCATCACTAGGTCATAGGCTCAAAGAGGTATTTTTTTATTTGAGTAAGAGCATAACCTACCCTATAGTTGTCAGGAAATATTTATTATTGTTGATTGGTTTCTCATTCTTGTTAGTTTTGACTTCATCCATTATACCTAGGATTTTGACCTCATGCTTAAGCATATATTATTTAGGTCCATTTCCCTTGTCTTGTTGTATTTTGTCCTTCCTTGTTTGGCTAGTTGAAGCAGTTTAAGAATTAGAGCTATGGGAATAGTTGAAATAGGTGTAGGCTTTAGTGGATCTAATTCCTTCCACACCTTTGGTTGTTTATTTTCCTTAGCCTTAGTCTTAGAAACTCACTTCTTACATTGTTTTGGAGGTGATTTCTTGTCATTTAGCTACAAAGAAGTTGAGGTATTAGCTACCACTATAGGATGTTGATCAACTTGTGTTGTAGGCTTAATGATAGTGGGAGGGGAAACTCTAATTATAGTGGTTCTTTGGAAGGCACAAGTGATGGTATCCTTATGAAAAAAGGAGTCCTTGAACTTAATGAAGTTAAAGCCATTTTGTTATGACGAGGTACCGAAATCACAAAAGACTCCCTCGTATGTTTAGGATTATTATTAACATTGAATGTGGCTATTGTGTATTAGTCATTGTTAGCATTTAAGGGATACTTGTACACTTGCATGTGTTGGTTCTAAGGGCTAACTAGGTTGGATGTGTCTAGGACTAGTTTGCCACTATCTATCATTTTCTAAGAATCTTCCTTTAGAGCTAAGAAAAAGTCAATGCCATGACTAAAAAGTTGGTGGTAATGGTAGAATTGGTCTAGTTTAAAGTATTTGGGCATAGGCAGATCATCTTTTGTAGCCACGGTAGGATCCTTAGTAGTCTTGCATAGGCAATCATGCCTCTTGTAGGTATTCTTGGTTAATTATTTGTATTAGATGCTATCACTTTTGAGTAGTTGATTAAGAAGATCAGATGATTTCATGGTAGTTTTATGTATTTGGACCAATCCTTTCTTTCAAAGTTGGGGCTAGGTGGATTAGAGTTAAAGGTACTCAACATTGATGGTTGAGCAACATTGGTAGGAGCCTTTGGTTACATTGTCCTTGGCCCATGCATGGTTTTCGTCTCTTTGGCCATTGTGGCCATGGCTACATGGTTCTATTTTCCCTTGTAGCTATCCTTTCTTATGTGCTAGTTCTTGTATGTTACATATGATGGATCATTAATAGCTTTTGTGACATCTTCTATGTTTTTGGTTTGGGAAAAGGCTTGGCTAAGTGACCATGGATCTAGGTAGTATATCTTGGACTTGATAAAGTCATTAACCACCTCATTGAAAATGGCCAAATGATGTGTCTTAGAGATGGGCTCAGAAATTTGTTTAAGGATGGAATTCCATCTCTATATGAATTTTTGAACAAGTTTAAGGGCCCTTTGTTTGACCTTCACAAGCTAGTCTAGTATGGTATTGGATCTTAAGTTATACTTAAAATGATTAACAAATTGTAAAATAAAGTTATCTAAAGAGGCTATGAAGCCTTTGGATATTGTAGGATAGTAGTCTAAGGATTTTCTAGTTAGAGACATGAGGAATATGTGCACCATGGTATGGTATCAAGGTTGCAACAACAAGCACTTGGAATGGAAGGTAATGAGATGTAAATTAGGATCAACCTTGCCATTATATTTAGTAAAGTATGGAATTGGAATAACCATGGGAAGAGTTATCTATGGGATGATAGAACTAATGGGATTATCTTCGTAAAGTACATAATTTTAACTATCTAGGTGGTGAAGGCCTTACACTTTCTTAGATGTTGATGAGTGGTGAGGTACCCCTACACTCAACCATACAAATATGAGCATTTCACACACGATTCGGTTGAACTCTGCAAACGGGCTATTTGTGGTATCTAGAAAGTTACTCATAGGTCACAGTTCACTATCTTCCCACCTAGACTAGTATTAGCTTTGTCATGTATGGTTTAGTCTAGAGTGAGGTGTATGATGTGTTTCTNGTTACTAGGAGATAAGGGTGAAGAGATATTAACTAAGAAAGCAGTAAATAATAGTTAAATAAATAAAAATTATATAAATAATTAAGCTAAGTGGATGCTGCAATGGTGAACTAATCTCGATCTTTATTGTTGGTCATGTGCATGTCCAAGTATGTCACACTCGAATAAGGATGCATACAATTACAATTACCACACTGTGGGCATGCACTGGGAGGAAAGGGTTGAGAGGAACTTAAACTTAAAAACTTAGAATAAAATCTAAGAACTAATGCCCAAAACCAAGTGTGCTGCCTTTTATTTATAGGCTCACAATGGAACCGCGATATTGCATACGTGATATCACACGTAGGCCATGATATCGTAGCTCCGATAACAGGGGTCCAATATCGGGACCTAATATCTTATATCAGGGCTTCGATAATAGGGCTCCTATAATAGGGCTCTGATAACTAGGCCTGACAGATCATGACTCATCACACCCCCATGACCAAATAACAACTTATCCTCGAGTCAAAGAATGTAAGGAACAAGTTCAATTGATTACACAATGGATAGGTATGGGATTATTGACTGACTAGGAATTTATTCATGCCGTAGTGGAGGATAAAATAGAATTTGGACATAGACACAAAAGATAAAATTTGTGGAACTCATGAGGTTCCTGGTAGTGGTGGCTTCTCCATGGGTGCCTTTCCTTTGTTTTGCGCTCCAGGTTTCTAAGATTGATACTATTGAAGAAGTGCCTGAAGTTTCTC